>OY856411.1:977424310-977661810 GCA_963693085.1 Alisma plantago-aquatica
GCCAAATAAAACTCTAATCAGCCTGACAAGCCAAACGGTCATCTCAACAGTTGAGATGCTTGTCCGGATGCCCAAACGGTTGTCTCACTCAGTGAGATGGTCATTTGGCAGTGCAGCCAGCCAACCAGTTGATTTTTTTTTACATGAATTGAATTCTTAAACACTTTCATAATCAATCCAATCATCATTCAAGATAAACTCCTCTTCTAGATGAGTTCCTATGTGTGTGATCCTATTTGTCCCATATCACGTTGGCAATGAATGTACATAACTAGTTTACGACATCACAAGCAAGGAGTGGTGCCTAGTCGCACATCAGTGCTACTCAAGTGAATGGAAAGTTGGTGAACAACTTCAAGCTACAATCTATGTAAGGTGTTGCAATGATTGTATAATTCCTTTGTCTCTGATATTCAGGATGAACTTGAGTCATGGAATCATCATCCTCTCAACATTCAATCAATGTTTCTTGAACCAAGAGAAGACTATCCCAGATAATGTGACCTTAATATCAGATATTGATTCACATGTGCATGCATATGCATTTCTCAATCTTGCCTATCAAGTGTCTAGGATATCATACTCTAGTTGGAGGGGCAAATCCCATATCTATCACTTGAAATCTATCCCCATGTGACAAAGTAACCCAATCATCACCTTTATAACAACCCATGTTTTAGGACTATGTTTGATGATGTCAAAGCGTACCCAACAACATGTGATGAGTGCAGTGATTTTGGGGCTAAGAATCACAATCATCACCTTCACTATGAGAGATGACTATGACCACCAATGATGGTTTTCATGTGTCACTCTCAAGGTGGGTTTGTCTGATACATTGTTCTCTAACATGTATTTGTGTGCTTGGTTTGATTTGACTAATGAGATTTAGTCATCAACCAATCTACACTCTGATCTTATGTGTTATTGTTGTATATCAACCTTCCACAATAACAACTGATCAGGGACATAATGAGAATATGTATATGTACTCTTAACATATGTATGATCTCATTTCACCAAGGCTAATACTTGAAGAAATATGTCATTGAGTAATATTATTCTCTATATATTCATAATATTTCCTCATTATCTCATAACTTAGTGAAATAGAATGAATTGGAAGCTTGCCTTTATGAGTACCAATCAAATCCTTTATGTTATATACCATGTTAATCATCACATGATTTTATCTATGGACATACCTTACCAACAAATATAAGATTTCTTAATGAATTATTTGTTCATGATCACCACAATCATTGTTTTAGATTGTTAATTACTTTAGTACAGGGATTAAGGGTTGGACAAGACATAGATTTACACAGCTAGTATTGTACCTTGGGAGAAGGTATATACATGTGAAGAGAATAACTTGATATATCATTAATGTACCTATCTACTTACTATACGTAGTGTATTACATTGCAGGAGTGGATAATACTTGCTACATGTCCTTAGTTTAGTGTTAAGGGTAAATGACTATTGATGATATAGAATTAAATGTAACGTATACATGGTTAAATTGTAACCCTAAAAGATCCATCAATTATTGATCGCATTCCACTTAAATTAGATTTCATTCTTGCATTTTAGTTATAAACAAACAACCAATTACCTTTCTAGGCCTACCTAATTAGGTTGTAGTTACTAGTAGTCTCTAGAGTAAGCTTCCCTAAGTTTGAAATTCAGGCCTCATTGGCTTATACTACTTGATGTGTACATTTACTTTTTTCACGTGTTATTTAGGCGTGTAAAGTTCATAGTGTCGTTGTTGAGGAAATGACAAATCCATTACTAATACTGTTGTAACCAGTCACTCTAGGCCATTTCATTTTTCTTTTAATTTTTTTCTAAATCCATTCTTTGAAATTGTATATAAATTGGAAATATATTTCCCACAATAAATTAACTAGTACTCATTCTCACTCATTGTTATCTCATATTCAAATTTTGGTGCATGGTTCATACCAAAAGCATAGATTACAAGGTGTCCACTCCAATAGGTACGAATGCAAAGGAGATTCTTCATAGAGTAGAAGAGTTTTAGGATTCACCAAAGGGGCTTATCCAAACCCCACCACCATAGGTAGAGTAAGACCAAGCAATGAACATGAACCCAAATGCTGAAGAGAGTGTTGAGGTAGAGCTTAAGGAGCAGATTGTTTGGGAAAATATTAAAGCAACTTCATCCACAGTGCAGTTAGGTGTGATCAAAAGGAAGGTTTTTGACATGGGAAGTTACGAATAGATCATGGAATGGTGGCGCTAATTAAATCTCAATTATCTCATAGCAATAGTATGGAGGAGTCAATGGCACACATTAATGGCTTAGTGGAAAGTGATGATATCTTGAAGATCTACAGGGTCCCAGCTAATGTGATCTACTTGAAGCTATTCTCATACTCAATGTTAAACAAGGAAAAAGAATGTTTTCTTAGTCTTCCTTTAGAATCTATAGAGACATGGCATGAGATGATAGATGCATTCTTTGGGAGGTACTTCCCGCCATTGAAGACACATGACTTCATTGCACGAAAGCTAAGGAGTCCTATTCAGAAGCATGAGAGAGATTTCATTATATTCATAGGTAGGTCCCTCATCATGGGATTGATCTCTATGGCCAAATGAGGACAATTTATTATGGGCTACACAAAGGGGAGAGGACTAGTCTTGACACTGTAGGAGTAGGTTTCTTCCTAAACAACAAGACTACAAGATGTCATGAGATTGTAAAGAACATGGCCAAGAATAAATCTTGGGGGGAGGAGTGAGAAACACCGAAAATAAGTAAAACTGTTATGGAATCAAGGGAGTTCACGTAATCAAAACTCAAAAGGAAAGACTCACAAAGAGTCTTGATCAGAAATTTGGAACCTCATTTGGAGGTGAGGAGGAGGCATGGATGCACTCGCATCAGAAATATTTTCAGGATAGAGGCCTAGTAAGAACGACAGAGCTTAAGACATGCTAGGCAGACTAGTAATTCAGAATGAGGCCTTATTGGACCGGACTAAATGGATGTTGCGCCCAAAGAATCTCAAATCTACAACATTGAAAATTAGATTTATCAACTAGAATTAGAGATGGCATCCATAAAGAAGGCCATTTAGCATGGATTTCCTAGGAACACAGAGACAACACAACAACATCATCAAGTAAATTTTGTCTCTATTCTCAGGGAATAAGAGCATATTATTGATGAGTCACCAGATCCACACATTCCAGAGTCAGATTGGGTGTATGTGCCAAAAGCTCCACTTCCCTACAACATGTTCAAAAGATCAGGAGGATGTCGAATGCTAGTGCACTATGCTCACACATGAACCTCAGTCAATATATGGTCAACAACTTCTGACAAGGATACCCCATCTTCACTGATTGTGCAAGACAAGAAACTTCAAGGTTCCACCATTGCTATGTCACTACCTCCAGTTCCCAAAAAGGTGCCCATATAATAAGAACATGTGAAGGTTCCAATTCATAGTGGAGCAGTCACAAGCAACAAGGAAGCACCCACAACTGAGAAGGAGCAGCCACAAACTATTCCATCCACAAGATATGTCCTAGGTTTTGTCCTAGGAGGTAACGTTGATGCAAATTAGGGGAGGAGATCCCTGATGTGGCATTAGTCCCCCACATAAGCATGAAGAAAAGCCACATGTGCCATTTCATTTATAAGAGTTTGAAACTAAGAAAGGATAAAAGTAAGTTCAAGAAATTCCTAGATATCTTCAAAAAGCTCCACATCATATCCCACTCATGGAAGCGATAGAAAATATTCTTGCAGATGGAAGATTCTTGAAGGTTTTCATAAACAACAATAGACAGATAAAAGATACAGATGTCTTGTGTGTTACAAAGTGGTGAGTGTTATAATCTAGTAAAGTCTTCCATGAATAGAAAAGACCCAGGATGCTTCTACATACCTTGTTCTATAAGCAACAAACATTTCCAACAAGCACAGTGTGACTCTAGGGTGAGCATAAATCTCATGCCTCTCTCTACCTTTTGGAAGGTGGGATTGAAGAAACCGATGAATATGTCCATGACAATCCATTTTATGATGGATCAATTATGAGGCCATATGGAATATGTGAGGATGTGTTAATCAAAGTTGACAAGTTCATCTTTCCTATTGATTTTGTGGTTATGGATATGCATGAAATGAGGGGATCTGAGATGCTATTAGGAAGGTTATTCAAGATATGGCTGATGTGATCATTGTCATGGGTAGAGGCTACTTAATACTTGGGGTAGATGATGATAGAGTGGAGTTCAAACTATCAAATGAGTCTTCACAACCATCCTGTGACAACCCATGCTGGAAAAAATCACCTTGTTGAAACTAGAAGATTAAACAAGGGTGCACATGGGAGGCAACCCAATTTTATTTATATATTTACTTTTTTTGGTCTTTTCATTGTTCAAATTCTATAACTGTCTTGTAATATTTTTTATTGATGTAAAAAAGGTACATTGATGTTTTTGTTTGGTGTGCAAGATGAGTAAGTTTTGGTACTACCGACACTATTGTTGATACCAATGACCTGCTAAAAATGTTCAACAAGGATTTCACAAATTTTATGTACCATTAATACGCAAATTGGTGGTATCAAATCCATGATAGGTCAAAGTCTATAAAAAGTCAGTGCCACCGACATTTTTTAGAAATAATCATAGAGCTACAGGAAAAAGATTGTCAATATTACTGACACGCATGTCAGTGGAACTGACTCACACAGCTCAAAGAAGGACAAATGATGTCATATCTCAATACCATTGACACACAAGTTGGTGGCACCAACACAGAGGGACAGACACTAGTAGAACGTGATCCACAAATGCCTCTAGGAACACTTTCTCCACCACTACCACCTAATGCAGCCCTATTTTAGGGCTTCATCTTGTGTCTTTTTGTATCTCAATCACATCTAAGCATAGTAGAATGCAAGTTAAATTCCTAAATATGCATATTATTGTCAAATGCACTTATGGATGTTCATTGCATACTTTTCGGGTACTTGGACCATGCTTTGGATGGATGAGAGAGAAGGAAGGATTTCTATGAGTCATCCACTCATGGAGGGGGCTAAAGAAGACCCCAAAGCTCCCTCAACCTACCCCTAATGGCCAAGGGTCAACATCAAGTAAAGAAGTCCATGAATCATGAAGACTCAAGTTGATTTTGCTACTAAAGGCCCCAACACGTCCGTGGTGCCAAGGAAAGGTTGTGCTGGCCAATGTCAAAGTTATAGAGAAAATCCCAAAATTGCAAGCTACAACAACATCGTCACCATGGCCGTACTACCCAACACAGTCATTCCATGAAGCCCCCAAAATAGACATGTTACCCAGCACGTCCATGCTGGCAGAAGTCAAAATGGGTGTGCTAAAGGGAACAACCTCACCTCCAACTCACTCACCATAGTCGTGCTACCCAGCACGACCGTTCTACCTAGCCTCCAGCATGGCCATGCTACCATTCTCCATTTTACCACCTCAACCTATGATTTCCACTTTCTTAGAATGACCATTCCACACCACCATGGTCGTTCCTACCCCTACCCATCACGGTTGTACTGTTTAGCACGGTTGTGCTACCACCTAAACCCTAGCATTTTTTGCACTATTTTTCCAACAATGCCCCTACTTACCCTAGTGCTTCCACCACCACCTATATATACATGGGTGGTGACTACAACACTAGCTTAGCTGCCATTACTCCTCTCCACCCACTTTAGAGCATTCATTGCAATCCCCTTGCATTTATACTCACCACCCACCATTTCCACCTCATTTACATCATAGAAACCTAGTTTTCTAGGTTTTCTACCATAATCCCCTTCATTTCTATGCCCATCATCCACCTTGGAGGAGGGAGTTCACCCTAAAATAGCTAGGAGGTGAATAAGGAGGATCTACTTCAAGCTCCATGAAGTCCTATCCCCTTCTTCTCATTTCTTTTATCTTTTCTTTGAGCATGTCTAGCTAAGCCCCTAGTGGTGGGCTTTTTGAGGTTAAAATGTGACTTTGATACCATGTTGGGGGGAAATAACTTGTAATGAACATAATTTCATTCTATGATGATTTCCTCTTGCTTCTATCTCATTTTCCATTATCTTGCTTGTGGTTTGTGCTTTTAAACATAAATTGTTTGTTTTCTTATGCTTGATGACACTTGGCTTCTAGGGGAAATTGGAATGTATGTGGTGATCTTAGGAATGGCTCCTGGGTCCAATTAGTGGATCCCTAAATAGCCCCCTTTATAACTACACACATGTGCCTTCTTCTACAAGTGAGTGTGAGATCTAAGTAGCTAGTGTAAGTGTGATTAGTGAAATTTCCTAGAGTTTCCCAAAGGCTAGATGGAAATAACATGAGGTGAAATACCCTCATCTCCAATTCCATTCCTACCCTTGGCTCTCAATTGCCCTTATACCACTTACCCTAGAAACTTAGACTTTCCAAGTCCTACTAGAATTACACCTAGTCGTAGTTCTCCAACTAGTAGTATAGGTTATTATTCTAATACACTTGCCTTGTTGTTTGCTTTGGTAATCTAGATTGAAATGTGAGATTTTCATGCTATGTTGACCTTCCCCCAACTAATATCAAGTTGCATTCCCAAATGGCCCACCTATCCATCATATTGATTAAAACCTAACTTGTCATCTTAGCTTGTTAATTCTAGTGTAGTAAATTGCCTTCGTTAATTCTTAGCTAATTGCCTAGTTCTAGATAGTAAGTTCTTGCTCAAGTAGTTAGGGCTCCTTTGAGCTTGCTTGTGTTAATTTGTATATTAGTGATAACTTTGGCTCTTTCTTGTCTAATTGCTTAGTTTACACCCTAGTTGATAACTTAGCTTTCTAGTGTAGAGTAAGTCCTTGGTCTAGCCTAATTTCTTGCCTTGCTTAAAGTAATCTAGATATTGGTTAACTTAATTTACTTCTTGCTGTTTGTTTCTTACAATTGTAGTGTAATCAAACCAAACCCAATTATAAACCCTCAAACCCCAATCTCCTCTTTAGGAACATAGCCAACACAAACCTAGCTCTAGTGCCCCATCTCTCCCTGAGGATCGACTCTAATCTTTCCACTAGCCTATACTATAGCACGACCCTGTGTTCTTGCGGGTACGTGTGTTTAGTTGATCATGTGAGTTGGACTAGGTCCACATATTAATTTTCATTGATCTGTGTGTTTTCCCTTAGGGTTGCATCTAGTCATCTTTAGTTGGCTAGTATGTGGCCTTGAGAAGAATCGCACCAAGCTTTTTGGTGCCATTGCTGGGGAGTGAGGTGCTTGGCCTAGCTAGTTAGTGTATCTTAGCCTTTCCTACTGCCCTCATAATTGCTATTCGTTATTCTTTGTTCACTTTTGCATATCGTCATTCTAACTTGGTTTTTTGTTGCTTGTTTGTGTATTTTACAGGTGACAGTTGTGCATGAATCATACGCACTCGACTTGAACCGACTTGGTGTTATATGACCCCGATATAGGTAGAGAGAGATGCCAAATCCACCACAACTAATGCCGAGAAACCAAAATGGGTGAATGTGAAGCTGAAATACCTCATGGAGATGCTCAACCACAACCTAACCCTCCCCTCCAAGAATACTTCACCCTAGGGAACTACAACTCCCCCATTGCCACCCTTGTTGACCAAATGCCAGGTCAAGAATTCTCCATTCCACCTGCACTTCTTGGAATCCTCCCTACTTACTATGGGATGGAGAATGAGAACCACTACCACCATATCAATGCCTACCGTGAAACTTGTTCCACCTTCCGCACCCCCATTGCCACCGATGACTCCATTTGGAAGACCCACTTTCCATTCTCTCTAAAAGAAAAGGCCAAGGAATGGTACATCTCAAAGCTGGAATTGGTAACATGGAATGTAGTCAAGAATGAGTTTCTCAAGAAGTTCTTTCCAATTTCTAAGCTGATCCAAATGCAACGATGTATCACCGCCTTCTCCCAAAAAGAAAATGAACCTTTCCACAAGACATGGGAAAGGTTCCAAAAGCTC
The DNA here is from genome assembly GCA_963693085.1 of Alisma plantago-aquatica. Lineage (NCBI taxonomy): Eukaryota > Viridiplantae > Streptophyta > Magnoliopsida > Alismatales > Alismataceae > Alisma > Alisma plantago-aquatica. The sequence continues at coordinate 977,432,346 of OY856411.1, forward strand.
ATGTGTGACTGCCCCCATCATGAGGTACCCCTGTGGCAACTGGTTCAAGCTTTCTACACTGGGCTAGTGTAGTTGATCCAAAATAATGTTGATTCATCATGTGGAGGCACCTTCATGGAAAAGCCACTTGAGAAGTAATGGCCCTTGTTTGAGCACCTTGCTGAGAATTCTCACCATCAGGCTTCTACAAAAGGGGAACATTGTGATCGGAACTACATCCCTCCACCTCCTCTCGTAGTTCCAACCCGAACTGCAGCCAACCCCGACATCATGAAAATGATGGAGGATATGATGAATATGATGAAGAACCAAGTTGGTGGTTCCTCAAGTAAATCCACTATGACAGTTGAAGATGACGAGGAAGAAGTTCATGCGTTGCATGCCTTTGGCAACCAAAATAATCAAGGCTCAATGTCCAATTCCTATACTCCCGAGTGGAGAAATCATCCTAACTTCTCATGGAAACAACAAAATGAAGAGGGGCAAGGGCATCCAAGGCAACATCAAGGGCCCAAGTATAGCTCTATGTTTGAGGAGGAAGTCCTAGGAAGGCTAAGGAACCTCGATCAAGTAAAGAAAGAGGTGTCCTCTCAAGGGAAAAATATTAGCCACCTTGAGCAAAGGCTTGATCAAATCTCCCTCTCACTTTCCCGTCGTGAAGAGAAAAGTCTCCTGTCCTTACCCATGGCCAATCCCAACAATGATGACGGTTATGTGAGTACCACTCAAGGTGCTTATGTCCCACCACAAGGCCAAGTAGTCCCACTTCACCAATACTAAGGACCACCACATCCATATGCTCCTCCACCTCACAGACCCCCCTACAACTACCAAGATCCTCCACCTCACTCATACCAACATCCCCCTCCACAATATCACCCACAACCACAACAACAACCACAACCCTAGCCACAATTTATCCTGCAAAACCCAAATCCAAGGCCACCACCACCTCAACAGCCATAGCCACCTCTACAAGCCTCCTCTTCTACTACCCATGAGCATGTGAAGGCGGTGACGGTATTGAGGAGTGGTTGGACCTTGGAGCAGCCCCGTGATACTATTGTTTATAGTGCATCGAGTGAGGATAGAGGTGATACTATGATCATACATGTTGATACTGATATCCATATTGATGACACTATGACAGGAACTAGGGTTGATACCATGATACTAAGAATTGATATCATGATTCCCATGATTCCAGTTGATGATTCCATTGATCTAAGATGATTGGGATCCCAATTCCCCCCATTTCCTGATGCTTTTGAGGAGCCCTATGCTAAAAGAAGAAATAAGAAACATACTGAAGATATCATGGAAACTTTCAAACAGGTGAAGATAAGCATTCCTTTGCTTGATGCGGTCAAGAAAATCCCTTCCTATGCCCAGTTTTTGAAAGACTTGGGCACATTTAAGAGGAAAACAATGGGGAGAATGCCAAAGAAAGTCAAGATCATTAAGCAAGTGATTTCAATTCTACAACATACCACGCCGAGAAAGAGGAAAGACCCTGGTGCTCCCATCATTTCATGTTACATTGGAGCACACCGCATAGACCAAGCCCTTCTAGACTTTGGTTCTAGCGTGAAACTTGATGCCATATTATTTGTTTGCCGATCTATAAATGGAACAATTAGGTCCAGCTCATTTCACTCTATAATTGGCCAATCGATCGGTGAAAATGCCTAGATGACGTGTTGATGATTTGCTAGTTTGACTTGACGATGAGACTTATGCATTCTTCTACATTGACTTCATTGTGCTAGAAATGGAAAAGGATTCTAGAAGAGTGCTTATTATCTTGGGGAGTCCCTTCTTGTCTACAGTTGATTCAGTAATCCACATGAGAAATGGAACCATGTATGTGACCTTCATGCACATGACGATCTGGTTGAACATCTTCAAGTCTTCAGTTATAGCTGAGGTGATAGGCACCACAAAAGAGGATTGTTATCTTGTTGTATGCCTTCAAGAGATTGTAGAGGAGTTCCTACCTATGTGGATCCAGACTTCCACTCAACGTAGAGGTTTAGAGCCTATTTTTAAATTCCATAATGATGATGAAGAAGAGGATGAAGTGCATGAGCTAGACCTAGTGGCTGCAAGCAAGGACCTCCCATCCATTTCTGAGCCATTGAAGAATTTTCTTGAAGAGACTCCAATTCTTGAACTCAAGTCACTCCCTGAAGGGTTAAAGTATGCATTTCTGGGCTCCAATGACACCTTCCCGGTGATCATTTCTTCTATTCTCTCTCCGAAGCAAGAAGATGTATTGATGAAAGTCCTAAAGAAGAACATTTGGGCCATTAGATGGTTCACTGTTCATTTGAGGGGTATTGACCCCTCCATTTGTGTGCATAGGATCTATCTGGAGGATGATGCTAGACCAACCTGCCAAATGTAAAGGTGGTTGAACCCAAAATTGAAGAAAGTTGTGACCCAAGAGGTTGTCAAATTGTTTGATGTTGAAATTATTTATTCGATTTCTAATAGCACATGGGTGAGTCCCATCCAAGTTGTACCAAAGAAGGGTGGGATCACAGTGCCAAAGAATGTTGATGGTGAGATGATGCCTATTAGAGAACAGTCCAAATGGAGGATATGTGTAGACTATAGAAAGCTCAATGAGAAGACTAAGAAGGATCACTATCTGCTTCCGTTTCTTGATCAGATTTTAGAGAGGTTGGTAGGGCAGAGTTTTTATTGCTTCCTTAATGGATACTCTGGGTATTTTCATATTGTTCTTCATCCCATAGACCTAGAAAAGATGATCTTCATTTTCCCTAGTGGTATTTTTGCTTACCGGAGAATGCCATTTGGGTTGTGTAATGCCCCTTCCACTTTTTAGAGATGTGTGACCTCCATCTTTGCTGATATGCTTGATTCATCACTTAAAGTATTCATGCATGATCTTTTAGTTTTTGGTAAAACCTTTGATGAGTGTTTGCTCCATTTGATCGTCATTCTTGATAGGTGCGTCAAGGTTTGCCTCATGCTATCTTGGGAAATGATCCACTTCATGGTGCCCAAAGGCATAGTTCTAGGTCACCTGGTTTCAAAAGATGGTATTGAGGTTGATAGGTCCAAGGTGGGCCTCATTTCTACTCTCACCATTCCTTCTACCATAAGACATGTCTTGTCTTTCCTGGGACATGCAAGATTCTATCGTCGTTTCATCAAGGATTTTAGCAAAATCTCAAGACCTCTCTGCCATTTGCTGGAAAAAGATCTTGAATTTCACTTTGATGACAAGTGTGTTGAAGCCTTCAACCACTTGAAGCACAACCTCATTTCTGTTCCTATAATGTATCCCCCTAATTTCTCTTTTCCATTTGAGATCATGATTGATGCATCAGACATGGTAGTGGGGATGTGCTGGGCCAAAGAGTTGGTCGGATTCCGCACGCCATCTATTATGCTAGCAAGACTCTAGACAAAGAACAAAGGAACTACACAACTACAGAATAAGAGTTGCTTGTGGTGATCTTTTCTCTTGACAAGTTTCGATCATATCTCTTGCAAAATAAGGTAGTGATATACATGGACCATGTTTCATTAAAGTATCTCATGGTGAAGAAAGATTCAAAACCAAGATTGATTTGGTGGATTTTTTTGCTTCAAGAATTTGATATTGAGAATGTGGATAGGAAAGGAGTGGAAAATTCACCCGCCGACCATCTCTCCTGAATTGAAGCACCCTTTGATGATACAAGCAGAATTAAAGAAACAATGCCACATGAATAGCTCTTCCTACTCTCATCCACTCAAAGACCATGGTATAAACATATAGCTAATTTCTTATCTAGTGAAAGGATACCAAGCACATGGACAAGGGGGGAAAGCAAAAGGTTGTTTGCTATGGTAAAAAATAACATTTGGGATTATCCTCACCTTTTCAAATATTGCACCAACCAACTCATTAGGAGATGTGTCCTGGAGATGGAGCAGTAAGAAATTCTATCTATGTGCCATTCCAGAGTATGTGGAGGTGATTTTGGTGGGAAACACACGGCTTTCAAGTTCTCCAAAGTGGATTTTATTGGCACTCCTTGATTAAAGACACTCATGAATTTTTCAAGTGTTATTTGAAGTGCCAAAAGGTGGGCACTATCTCTAAGAGGGACATGATGCCTCTATCACCCTTCTTGTGGTGGAGGTTTTTGATATTTGGGGTATTGACTTCATGTGCCCATTCCCCCCCTCCTTCGAATATATCTACATTTTAGTTGTCTTGGATTATGTGTCAAAGTGGATTGAGTCTGTTGCGACAAGAACCAATGATCATAGATTAGTTTGTGATTTTTTTAAGTCAAACATCTTTAGTTGGTTCGGTGTGCTGCATACTTTGATTAGTGATGGAAAAAGCCATTCCATCCATCAGACATTTGAAGGGATGCTCAAGAAACATGGAGTGAATCATTTTGTGGCTACTCCTTACCACTCGCAAATGAGTGGTCAAGTTGAGTTAGCCAATCGAGAGACAAAGCTCATTCTAAAGAAGACGGTGAGACCGGACCACAAGGATTGGTCATTACGTCTCAATGAGGCTTTGTGGGCTTATAGGACTGCATATAAAGCCCTGATTGGCACCACACCATTCAAGCTTGTGTATGTAAAAGCTACCATCTACTGGTTGAGATGCAACATAAGGCATTGTGGGTTTTGAAAGTCATGGATATGGATCGAGACACAATTGGGTTAAAAAGAAAGTTTCAGCTACATGAGCTTGAGGAAATGAGGCATGAGGCCTATGAGTTGTCCAAGAGCTACAAGGAAAGGACAAAGCTTTTTCATGATAAGTTTATCAAGAAGAAGATCTTCGATCTAGGAAAGTGGGTATGGCTATATAACTCAAGGATGAAGTTCTTTCCTGGAAATCTGTAGTCTATATGGGAAGGACCTTATCTAATCAAAAAGGTATATCCATTTAGGGTTGTGTTGATTTGTGAGAAAGAAGGAGTGAAAGAATTTATTGTGAATGGTAAGAGGTTGAAAGCAGTTGTGGAAGTTGGCCCAGACAAATCCAACCAAAGTTTTGATATCGTGATGTTAGTTGAGGAACACCAACTTCATGAAGATATGTGGTTGAATGCACATGAGAGGGACATTTACTTCAAGAATGCTTTGAAAATTCTGTGAGAGTGGTCGACTTCAAGAATCAATATGCCTGACTGAAGGTGTAAAATTTAGCACTAGTGGGAGGCAACCCACCTAGGTTTGGGAACTTTTTCACCAAACCTTCACTTTTTGATATTTTTACTTTGTTTTCACATGATTCCAAGAACACACACACCCACTCTTATGCTTTATAGTTTTGTTTTAGTTTGATGATTTGATAGGTGAGATAGGTGAAAGTTGAGAAACAAGGTGCATTTCAGTGAAAAATGATTGATACAACATCAAGTGGGTCAATTAAAATGATTGGAGTATGAATGATAGAATAATTTGATGATTTTGGAAGATTTTTGAACTTGGAGGACCCAGCACGACCATGCTGGAATGGAACGGTCGTGCTGGCATATTGCATTTCAACATGGAAAACTTGAGTTTTGGATACGGGCAGCACGACCATGTTGGCCACCATGGCTGTGCTGGCATCTCACTAGAATGGTCGTGCTGGCCCGAGCCCAGTACTTATGTTAATTTTTCCCGAGCTAGCATGACCAAAACATCATTCTCGAGACTCAGAACGGACGTTCCACATGGAGAGGTGATTAGTATGAGATCCATTAACCCCCAAAATCACCTCCTTTTTCTCCCAAACTCTAAATTTCAGTTCCCTTGGGTCCCCAATCACCTTCCCTGTCCTCAAGCTCCATTTTCCACCCTCCATTACCATCTATTTCTCCATATCCAAAAAGATTCCACCCCTACAAAGCCCGGAAGCACATTTTTAGTTGTCTTCCTTGATTTCCACGAAAGATCCTTGCAAAGATGAAGAGCATTGGCAAAGCAATTAATAAGGGGGTAGAGAAGACCATGAACATCCTCACTAGAGGCAAAAGATGCACCAAGCGGGCCTCTAATGTCATACCACCATCCCACAGTGCTTTGTCACTATCTAATTAGGTTTCGCAATCCCTCTGACGGTCGGCATCAACAAGTGCATCCTGACACCGATCCTCCTCAAGTGGTCACATGTCAAATCCAAGCTATAGAAACCCTGATGAGGAAGAGGAGGAGGAAGAAGAAGAGATGGAAAACATCATTAATTTAGTGGACATTGATGCACTGGCTCGAGAGAGGAGGGCCAATAAGGCTACTGATGAGTCGTCTTCACAACGACCTCCACACCTGACTCTAGCAAGATTCTCCACTTCATCAGCACAACCCCACGCTACTCAAAAGCCCATTAGGTGCCAATTGGTGATTGAAGAGGAAGTTGAGGATGCACCAGTTTATATGGTGCCCTTGAACTTGGACACAAGTTCAGGGTTACACACCTATGAAGAAGAGGAGGTAAATGCCACCGAGAGCTAGGAGATGGAAGATGAGCCAGTGGACTTTTTGTCCAAGCTCGAGGAGGAGAGGATGAAGTGGGTTGGGAAGTAGCCCGAGGAGGTGGCATATGGGAGAGGTATAGCAAGGAGAATGTTCACAAGGCCCCTTCACCCCAAGTGTACTACTAGGAGGGTGATTCCCACAAGGTATGCTTGCCCCAACACCATGTAAGCCTTGGGGATGCATCTCATTGTCAAGGATTTCTTAGAACCATGTGGATTGTACAAATTATTGACAACTGTGGAAGAAACATATTTACAGGTGACTCATGAATTCTTTGGATCTCTAGAGAAGGTGCATTATCAAGGGGAGGATGCAATCCGTTTTAGTCTCAATGACTCCACTCATGTACTAAAAGCCTCCAACCTCAACAATAGTTTTGCATCAACACCAGAGATTGCTCAAAAGTTTGATGGGGGAAGGTTTGACAAAAATGGGAAAGTAACTACACCAAGATGTTGCCTCCTTTGCAGTGGGATTGTCAAAAACAAGCAAGATTTACAACCTCGCTTTAAGATATATTCAAAAAGTCCTCGCCAACTCCATCTTTGGCCGCTACAACAACCAAGGTTGTTGATCTCAAAAAGAATTGTTTGTGATATCAGTAATGGCGAGTAGTGGTTATGTGAACTTGGGGAAGATGATGATTGATCATTTGAAAACAATTCCCTCCAAGACCAAGCATCCCTTCATAATGGGAAAGATTGTGACCAGCATAGAAAAAGCACTTGTTTGTGATCTCCAGACATTCACAATGGTAGAAGGGCCCAAGTTGATTGATTTGAACTATCTTGCAAGGTCTCAGATGATTACCATAAGGGACAAGAAGATCATTTACAACATGAACCCCGGGTACCCTGGCATCACACTAGAGATACATTACCATGCTTTTATTCATATGGATGATGTCAAGAAATAGGAAAATCTTCCAGCCAAGCTCTCCAAGTGGGAAAACTAGCATCCTAGAGAGGATTATAGGGTGTTGCCAGTGGACTTAACAGAGGGTACAGGAGAGACCAATGTGCCTGAAAATAGCATATTCTTGAGTAGCCACGCCGCACTAGGAAGAGACATGAGGACTTTGATGCGCAGCCCCCTCTAATAAATGCATACGACATGCCATCCATTCATGCACAGTTGGAGGTGATTCAGCAGACACAACAGGCCATGTGGTTAGATCAATAGTAGATTCATCATCAGATCAGCCACATGTACTGGTATCAGCATGCACAGGTACAGAGGAACCCCCAATGGGGGGAGGATTTCTGGGGAGGACTATATGGTTACTAGGAGACATACCCACTGCCACAGGTAGACTACTGGGACCACTATTACCAGCATTCACCCCCATAGGCCAGCCCACCGTGGGATCCCACACTTCCAGAGTAGTGACGTCTACCCTATCATTCCTAAGCTTTAGTTTCATGCTGAGGATAGCATGATTTAAAAGTTTGGGGTGGTAGGGTAGTATGCCCTCTTTCTTAACTTATTTTTTTGATGTCTATCTCACTTGATCCTTGTTTTTTTAACATTAGTATAGAGTTCCTTTCGCTTGCATCCATGCATACATGTAGTTCAATTTCATGCATTTTTGCAAAATTTTTCAAAAAAAATGTGCGTTTCTCTCTTCCATTCATGCATTGCATTCTCATGTAGATTTTGGTAATTTTGTATGTTTAACTAAGATTTGCTGATTCATGATTTAATTTTCCTAAAGTTAGGTTTAGATGTGATTGAATGCAAAATGGCACCATTTTGGCCAATTTTGCCCAAACTTGATTGTTCTTGCCTAAAATCACATTTTAGCTTAATATGCACTATTTGAAATGAAAATGTTGGTCTTTGACAAATACATGTTGTTTTCTTAAAGTTTATTGCTATATGGTCTTGATTGTTGATTTTTTACATGTGCATAACCTCTCTCAAGTTTGTGAATGTTTTGGTTGAATTGTGAATTGAGCAAGCTATGAACGCTTAGAGCCTATGGAATCGCATGATATAAATGTGAATCTCATGTTGCTTAATCATGTGGTGTGATATCATTTAATGAAGTGTGGATTAGTTTTCATGTAGGAGATTTTATGTTGAGGACTACACCAATGGCCCCTATTTGACCCGACTCTTCTTTCACCACTTCATATCTCTCTGCTTCATGAAAGGATGCCTTAGTGCACATATTTAGACTTGACCACCTCCAAAAGTTTGGGGTGGCCATATCTACGTCTCCCCACTTCACTCTATCCACCATATGCCCTACCTACACCAAGGGCAAAAGAAAATAAAATAAGAAAAGAAAAAGCAAAAAGAAAATAAAAAGATGCTCCTATTTAAGAGCATCTAAATAAAGAAAAGATGAGTGTGTAAAATCACTCAAATCTTACCGCAATCCTTTCTTCCATTTTCATGCCCATTGAGTTAGAAAACATCAAGTCTAGGTCACTTTATCCTTTCTATAGCCATGTGGGTCATTTGATGTGGTTTGAAGCATAAGATTGAATGCAAGAAAGTGAAAAAAGACTCCTAGTCATCATTGATTAATGCTAACATGAAGTGGTTTACCTAGAATTACATGAAGGACATATGGAAAGATTGTGTATTATGTGCTCTATATTTGAAGTTTTATGCTCAGTGCTCATTTCATGATTGGCTTGTGAAAGTGGAGAGGAGAGATGTGGAACACATGCACTTAGTCACTTTTAAGTCCATTTAGTCAATAATCATCTTTTGCAATGCATTTATCATTTTTGTTTATTCAAACAAAAATGAAGAGAGAGATTGAGTTGGATCGTACTTGAGGAAAAGTATGTTTTAAGTTTGGGTTGGTGATGCAGCCCTATTTTAAGGCTTCATCTTTTATCTTTTTGTATCTCAATCACATCTAAACATAGTAGAATGCAAGTTAAATTCCCCAATATGCATATTATTGTCAAATGCACTTATGGACATTCTTTACATACTTTTTAGGTACTTGGACCATGACTTGGATGGATGAGAGAGAAGGAAGGATTTCTAGGAGTCCTCCACTCATGGAGGGGTCCAAAGAAGACCCCAAAACTCGCTCAACCTACCCCTAATGGTCAAGGGTGGACATAAAGCAAAGAAGTCCATTGATCATGAAGATTCAAGTTGATTTTGCTACTGAAGGCCCCAACACGATCGTGGTTCCAAGGAACATCTGTGCGGCCAATGTCAAAGTTGTAGAGAAAATCCCAAAATTGCAAGCTACAACAACATCGCCACCATGACCGTGCTACCCAGCACGGTCGTTCCATGAAGCCCCCAAAACGGCCATGCTGCCAGAAGTCAAAACGGGTGTGCTAAAGGGAACAACCTCACCTCCAACTCACTCACCGCGGTCATGCTACCCAACACAGCCGTTCTACCTAGCCTCCACCACGGTCGTACTGCCCAGCACGGTCGTACTACCAGCCTCCATTTTATCACCTCAACCTATGATTTTCCACTTTCTTAGAATGACCGTTCCACACCACCACGGTCGTTCCTACCCCTACCCACCATGGCCGTGTTGCCCAGTACGGCCATGCTACCACCTAAATCCTCTCATTTTTGCACTATTTTTTCAACAATGCCCCTACTTACCCTAGTGCTTCCACCACTACCTATATATACATGGGTGGTGGCCACATCACTAGGTTAGTTGTCATTACTCCTCTCCACCCACTCTAGAGCATTCATTTCAATTCCCTTGCATTTATGCTCACAATTCACCATTTCCACCATAGAAACCTAGTTTTCTATGTTTTCTACCATAATCCCATTCATTTCCATGCCCATCATCCACCTTAGAGGAGGGAGGTCACCCTACACTATCTAGGAGGTGAATAAGAGGGATCTACTTCGAGCTCCAAGAAATCCTATCCCCTTCTTCTCATTTCTTTTATCTTTTCTTTAGAGCATGTCTAGCTTAGCCCCTAGTGGTGGGCTATTTGGGGTTAAAATGTGACTTTGATATCATGTTGGGGAAAAATAACTTGTAATGAACATAATTTCATTCTATGATGATTGTCTCTTACTTCTATCTCATTTCCCATTATCTTACATGTGGTTTGTGCTTTTAAACATAAATTACTTGTTTTGTGATGCGTGATGACACTTAGCTTCTAGGGGAAATTGGAATGTATGTGGCAATCTTAGGAATGGCTCCTAGGTCCAATTAGTAGATCCCTAGATATCCCCCTTTGTTCCTACATACATCTCCTTTCTTCTAAAATTGAGTGTGAGATCTAAGTATCTTGTGTAAGTGTGATTAGTGCAATTGCCTAGAGTTTCCTATAGGCTAGATGGCAAGTAACATGAGGTGAAATACCCTAATCTCTAATCCCATTCCTACCATTGGCTCTCAATTGTCCTAATAACTTTTAGCCTAGAAACCTAGACTTGCCACGTCCTACTAGAATTACACCTAGCCCTAGTTTTCCAACTAGTAGTATAGGGTATATTCTAATAGCACTTGCCTTGTTGTTTGGTTTGGTAATCTAGATTGAAATGTGAGATTTGCATGCTATGTTGACCTTCCCCCAACTAATATCAAGTTGCATTCCCAAACGGCCCACCTATCCATCATATTTCTTAAAACCTAACTTGTCACCTTAGCTTGTTAATGCTAGTGTAGTTGTAACGACCCCGTCTCCCGGTAACCCCCACTTAAGGGAGACCAAAAGATCAGAGTCGTTATCCCAATAAACCAGATCAAATGTTTGACAAATAATCAATAATAATTATGAAATTCTACTAACTAAACTAGAATTGGGTATAAAATTAAAACTTTTCTTACCTTTAAAAACTTTGGAAATTTATCTATCTAGAGCTTGAATTATTCTATCTAATCCTCGTTGCACTTTATTTCTTATTTCCACAATGTGTCACTTTACCATTTGTTCATTTCAGGGTTGTACCTAAAACGCCGACAAACAAAACATCGATCAGTATACGATAATATACTGGTATGTGGGGACATCCAAAATTTCACAGATATGGCTAACAATTTAATAATCACTATCAAATTATTTAACAAGACAAATTACATTTTCAATGTCTCATTCTCCACCGCTTTTGCCCTAACCCTGGCATACCCCTCTAGGGTTTCTCTTTTACCATTGACTTAAGGCCACCTTCTCAATCTCGAGTTTGGTGCCTGGGAGTCACCTCTCATGGTTCTCCATAGTCATGCATCATAGACCACCTTCTCATTCCCGAGCTTGGTGTCTAGGGTCACCTCTCATGGTGCCCATGGGTCTACCCTCTTGGGCCTGACCTTTATGGCATCATCCATCAGGGTGGCATGTAGGTGCGAGAATTCACATGTATATATAACTGTGATAGCCATAGTGACTTTATAATTGTAGTATGAACATCCAAACTGTTTGGATTGCATTCAATGCGAGGAAACATCCGGAAAATCCTTGGAAAACTAATGTGATTAACCATAATTAACCACATACATGTTAAGTTGTCTTGAGTGCAGAATTAATCCAAACAATGAAGTAGTCCAGAGTAAATCAAGCAAGCACAATTCAATCCTGAAATATTCATCCAATATTTTCTATCATGGATCATGGTATACAAATCTAATACGCCTAATCGTCTGAGGGTTACTAGCCCCTTTTTATGGTTTTGACCAAAATTAGGGTTTCACTTCCTTCTTACCACTTTTACTTTATTTTTATCAAAATATTCATCAAAACCTAATTATCTCATCTTATTTTCTATTAAGATCCTAAGATTAGGTTTGGACCACCAAACCCTAATCTTCGAATTTATTATATTTTTTCTTCCTCACTTAGGGTTTCTAAGGGCATTAATTACAATATTAGGTTGAAAACCCTAATTCTTACAATTTCGTCTTCAAAACAGATCAAGATTCATTTTTATCACTAAACAAGTTAATAATGATCAAATTTACTCTCTTGCATGTTTAAACCTATCCTTTATCAACAATTAAGTTTTCTAACCATAATTTAATATTTTTCCCATCCAATTTATATACTTTTACAAAACAATACTGATTTAGCTTCCCAAACCATTTTTAGTGTATCCCTCGTATTTTTTTTGATTAATTTTCATGTATACATATTTCTCATCTGAGTTTTCTATCTCAAGATATGATTTTTATAAAGACAACCTTTTTATTTGATTTATTAGCAAATTTTGGAAAAACGTGGATCGTTAGATCGATGGTCCGTTGGTCCACACAGGATCCAACGACCAGGGTCACATGCACCTAACTTTTGTTTTAAGTAACGAAAGATGGTTTTTCCCTTACCTTCATTCACTAGCGTCAGGGATAGGGAGGTCTTTTCCTCCTTCTTCTTCAACCTCGCAAAGAACTCCGCGCTCAGCTGTGATCTAGGATCCTAGCTTGGTCAACCGGATGGTTGACTTTGAATTCCTTTCCGCCTGCTCACGCGGAGATGGTCCAGGATGCTCCGCCTACCTTTGACGAACCTGATGAGGCCTCACATTGGTGGTGGGCTCCATCCATCACTGCCAAACAACCTCCGACTTTTGTGGCGAGGTCGACGGGTTGTAGAGGGGAAGGCTGGGGTCGCTTGATGAATTGGATTCACCAACAAATTCCGTGTCGCTCTCCAGAGATGCTAGGGTAAACAGATCATGAACCAGTTCCCTCACAAACACTCCCTATATATAGGGTCGTCGGAGGAGTCTGTTGGTTTGGGGACTTCTCCCAAATGGTACCCAAAGCTCCAAAAAAAAGGTCTGGATTCTTCGATTCAGTCTCTCGAAGATGATGGACTCATCAGTTCATCGATTTAAAGCACTGAGTGCAAGAAAATCAGATTCCTCTTCATTTCCCTTTCCTTTTGTGAATTGGGGTAGGCGATGAACAGCTGCCCTCAGATTTTGATCCAATGGCTGACGTGCCACGCGAAGAACAAAGGAAATCGATCTAATTAAATTAAATCGTGACATTTATTGATTTTCTCCACACATTAGGAAAACTTCCAAAAATCGTATCTCTCAAACTGCTTACACGTTTGATCCCAAATTTTGAGGGAAGCTTAGTAACGATTTAATATACCTCTGCCAAATTTGAGCTCATTATCTAAAAGAAAACATGCATTTTCTTTAGGTGCAAAATATCACGTAATTATATATATTTCTCACCTATTTTCTTTTTCTCTTGCTATTAAATTATTATTCTGAGTTCCTTGAACCTCATGGAACCTTAATAGCTCGAAATCCCCTCTTGGGAACATTTCCTTCTCTTTCATCCTTTTTCTTATTATCTTACTTTTTCTTTATTAAAAAAATCTCTTTTTGAGGATTTCTCTTTATCTCTGTTTTTATTTTCCTTATTGGAATTCCTTTTAACATTAGAAACCTCATGGATACAAAAATCCACCAAAGATAACTTAATTATATCTTTTTCCACTTATTTCCCATATTTTACCATTGTTTTCAATATCTTTCTTAATAAAGAAAAACTTAATTAGTCTTTTCCTTTCTTTTTGCATTTTCTCTGCAACTTTGGACTCCTTGGAACCCAAAGAACCCAAGAGGCACAAAATCCACCTTTGGATTATATTCTTTTGCCTTTTGGAGGTTTCTACACCTTTCTTTTCTCTTTTTCTCAATTATTCATTTACTAATTGAATTTTCTTGTTATTGGGCCCAATAGCCAATAAAGCCCACAAACACCCAACAAGGCTATTGTAAACGAAATCCATTTATTCAAAAAAGATTATATCATTATTTGTTCAAATATCTTTAATATGAGAAATTACATTTCTCACCAAAAGAACCCAAAAATTGGGGTTGTAACAGTAGTCAATTGCCTTTGTTAATTCTTAGCTAATTGCCTAGTTCTAGATAGTGAGTTCGTGCTCAAGTAGTTAGGGAACCTTTGAGCTTTCTTGTGTTAATTTGGTTAATTAGTGATAACTTTGGCTCTTTCTTGTCTAATTTCTTAGTTTGATCCTTAGTTGATAACTTAGCTTGCTAGTGTAGTGTAACTCCTTGCTCTAGCCCAATTGCTTGCCTTGCTTAGTTTGATAGCCTTAGCTTGCTTAGAGTAATCTAGAGAATTGGTTAACTTAGCTTACTTCTTGCTCTTTCTTTCTTACAATTGTAGTGTAATCAAACCAAACACAATTTTAAACCCTCAAATTCTAATCTCCGCTTTAGGAACATAGCCAACACAAACCTAGCTCTAGTTCCCCCTCTCTCCCTAAGGATCAACCCTAATATTACCACTAGACAATACTACAGCATAACCCATGTGCGCTTGCGAGTACGTGTGATTAGTTGAGCCTGTGAGTTGGACTAGGTCCACATATAAATTTTGAGAGATCTGTGTGTTTTCCCTTAGGGTTGCATCTAGTCATCTTTAGTTGGCTAGTGTGTGGCCTTGAGAAGAATCGCATCAGCACCCATACCACGGTTCCACCTCAATGTTTGAATTCTGACAATGTGGTCATAGTCAACTTCAATCTAGAGGGTGTTGGAGGGACTTTATCTATTTTATTTTGTATCTTGTTTTTGTTTTCTTTATTTGCAAGTATAGGATCCAAATGTATATAGTGTAATTGAGGAGCTTATTTATCTTGATTTCATATATCAGAAAAAAAGAATGTGTTTCAATCCCTTGTAGTGAAATTTAAAATTTTAAAATGTTAACATCTATGTAAGCTTAAATTGCAAGGTCTAAGGCAACACAATCCGAAAGAAGTGTGTGGGTTAGTCATATTGAGGACCACTTAATATGAATGAAAATATTAATTTATCCAACACTTGTCTTTGATGGTGATCCCAAACGAATCAAATAAGTAATAAGACCTTAAACGGGATTTTTAAAAAGAAACCCTAAGGTCACCATGTACACAGATTGATAGGATATGGATATATCATGGTTAAGATAGGCATTGTCCCTTAATCATGTGATTCCATCTGCATTTCATGACATTTCATCCACCACCTTAAGATGAACAAGTAACCCAAATTGTTTCATCTTAATTGCATTGCTTAGCATAGTAGGAAAAGAAAAAAAATAGAGATGTGCATAACAATTAATTGCATAACAAATTTCATATAGATTGCATTATATGTATGCATTGTTCTTTGCATCATGTATCAATGCAGCTTTCTCCTCAAATATAAAGTGAAAGGATACACATTCACATAGCTCCCAATGAATAAAATGATATGTGGAAGTAAGCCTAAGTATGAAGCATAAATCATGCTAAAACAAGAGGGCAGAGAAAAAAATCAAATAAAGAGGGAGAAAAGGATACCTTGAACTCAATCTGAAGTTTCTTTATGGGTAAGGTGAAAATACTTCCATGTATGCATTCTTTTACCATCATTAATCAGATGATATTTTCAAGGCATTTATCATTCCATCATAATTGTAGGCATAGGATTCATGTGTTTTTCATTTCCTTCATTTTGTAGGTTCATCATAACTTGTTTCTGCATAAATGATTTGGATATTACTTGTGATTCCTATTCATATCCACCTTTTTCATTCCACCCATTTTTCTTTATGGTAGGCCAAATTAGTGATCCCCTCGTTCTTTATTATATGGAGAACTGCTTCCAACATAGTTTGGTAGGTAGACAAGAGAAATGTAGATAGGGAATCACATGGTGCATCAAATGTATGCTCTATTGACTATATGATATTAACTTCTCTATTAATAATGTTCCATTGATCTATGGGTGGACATCTTTAATGAACATTTTGGCTACATCATAGTAGTTTTTTGTTCAATGGTTAGTAAGGGCCGGTTGGGGACCATCAAGTGTGGGTAATTGGGAAATGTAGTTCATATCATTAGTCCTCTTGCTGACTTATTTCAAACAAATCCAAAGGTAGTGTTTCTAGAAGGTGAGCAACATTCAAGATTGGGTATTTCGATGCAATGAGTTTTACTTTCTTTCACATGTTATTTTTTCATGTATTCATTGCACAATTTCTCTTTTTGATATTATTTACCCATTGTTTATCATTACTAGCATGTGAAGTATTATTGCATCAATTAACAAGTACTTCTACTGAATTATGTTAGTTTATAACTTTTTATTCAAATTTGTGTTGGGCATTCATTGTTTCAGCCTATTCAAGCACTTTCAGCACAACTTGGTGCTATTGACATACAAGTTTGTGGTATCGACATTAGGAGAAACCCAACAGTGGATTCTAGAAATGTCAGTTCTACTGGGACAAACATTTGTGCTATCGATATGATGTTTGATGCAACCAAAGAGTGGAGTCGATTCTATTGACATATTTCCTAGAAAGAAAAGGTAGCAGAGTGTATGGCTTCGATGCCACCAATAGGAGAGTTAGTAGTACTGACTTTTACATCCATAGAAAGTTAGAACTTGATGGAGTCAACTTGGTGCTATTGACATACTCTTGGTAGTACTGATACTTATCAAGGGTTTTGGGTCAGATGACAACTCAGTGCCACCAACATCTTGTCGGTGGTACCGACTCTACACAATTAGTGCATATTAAAGATAATGATAGATCCCATGGCTATGACTTAACTAATGGCTTAAGACCCACTTACGACCTAAGGGGAGCTTAGCCAAAATGAGGAATCACATTCTATCTCATTGCAATAGAACACAGAGCTTAGAGAGGAGGAGATGAAGGAGATAGCCATGTTCTGGATGTTTTGGGCACTATCGGGAGGCATATTTACAGTCAAAACATTGTGGATTGAGGCGTCTACCAAATAATATTTTCATGACCGTGAGTCTGAAGGTTTTCATTAGTTCTTCTAATGTTTAACTCATTTTCTCTCTCTTCCTCTTTGTATTCAATGATAGAAATCATGTGGGTCTAATCTCCTTATTCCTTAAGACATGAAAGTAGCTAAATTTTGTGTTGTATTAGACTTCTATGATTGAATGATGAATTGTTTGTGTTTGATCACCACAATCAGTGTTTTAGACCATTAATTGTTTCAGGAGAGGGACTAAGGGTTGGACAAGTCATATATTTATACAGCTAATATTGTGCCTCGGGAGAGGGCCTACAGTTGTGACATGAATAACCTAGAGATATCATTAATGCACCTATGTAATTCTTAAATCATTATGAAAGTGGGGTTTGTCTTAGTATAATTAGTGTATTATGATACAAGAGTGGTTAATACTTTCCACCGGTCCTTAGTTGAAGGTTAAGGGTAAATGATTATTGATGAAATGACGTTAAATGCAATGTATACTATGTTGAAACTGCAACCCTAAGGAATCCATCAATTCATTATCACATTCCACTTAATTTAGATTTTATTCTTACAATTAGTTATAAACAACCAACCAATTACCTTTTTCTAGGCCTAGATGATAAGGTTATAGTTATTAGTAATTTTTGGAGTATATTTCTCTGAGTTCAACATTTGGGCCTCATAGGCCTATACTACTTGATGCATACACTTGTGTTTTGGACACATATTTTAGGTGTGTTAATGGGTAGAGAGATTACCTTTTTGTTTGGATGCATCTCCAAAATGTGGAACCCATTCTCCATTTTCAACGACCAGGTATTGGCCTTATCCATTCCTTTGATTTGTCTTCACACAATGGCTTCTTGATATTTATCTTGATGAAGTCTAAGATAGTAAATCCAAGGTGAGGGTGGATAGGTTAGGGTGCACCTTTATCATCTCAAGCTATATCCCTAATGGCTAGGGTAATGTTGGCGTTCATCATCACCTTGCTTTGTTCCAACCATATCATTTCAAGTGTCTTGGCTGGCTCATCCTTAGCATCAACTGAGGCCAATAATAGGGTATGGGCATATCAAGGTTCAAGCTATCAATAGGGTCAAGGACCTCTTCAAGATCTGAGAATCCCTTGTCAAAGGTCTCCTTTAGTATCTTCCTCTTTTTGGAGGACTCACTATGCATGACCCTCTTTAGTCTGTAGAGAACTTTTTTTGCAAGGAGACTTCTTCTCATAGTTCCTCTGGGGGACCCCAACCACGATCAGGGTCATATTGGTGCAGTCCACACTGTATAAATTATACATGTTCATTTTAGGTTTATTTTTATGTAGCAATCAAAAGAATACATATGTTGATATTATCTTTTGGTACATGTATTATTAATAATTGGTGGTGTATGGCATAACTCTAATTGTTTGAAACTCTAATTCAGAAGAGAGATACTAGATATTGGGTCCTTATGTTTAGGGAACAACATGGGTTGAAGGAAGGAATATAAATCAGATGAAAAAACTTGGAGGTAGTTTATTATGGATAAAAACCTTAGTATTTGGTCAGGCCAAATTTTTTGGGTCCAAGAGTCCTCATAAATAAGCTAGTGGTGTCCAAGGTGGTCCTTTATTGACATCATTTCCTTTGGAAAATGTTCTCATAATTCCCTTATGGTTCTAAGGAAGACTTGAAGATATAAATTATTAGGGATTAAATGTCAAACTTGGGCTCTAATACCAATTGTAACAACCCCCTCCCCCTATTATTCCCATTGTAAGGAGGATTAAGGAGTGAATGATCATTACTCTACTTTTCAGGATCCAGATTTAATAAATAACCAAGAATATTCACCGATTTCATTCATAAACCTTTGCTTGATAATAGTATGAAAGATATTGGTCCTCTAAGGAGATACATAAGATTTTGAAGGAAAATTTCTAGACAGAGATAAATAATATATTGTCTAACTAATCCTCCAAATAAACTTTAGCCATATGAGCTTTTGATTCATTTTTCTGGATGTCCATATCTTCAAGAGTTTAAAAAGTACCCAACCTAAAATGCTGACAAACAAAAACGTGTTCATCATTTTTCTATATTGAGTACATGGATACATGCAAAAAGGTGGGCTATATGGATAAAAATATATCAAGAAAGCTAGAAACTATTAACAATAATCCCACTTTACAAAGTTCGATTCTCAAACCCATGTTTTTCCTAACTCATGGGGTGTACCAATTCCCTTGGTTCATTAATGGACTCTAGGGTTTGTATCCATCATTGGTTTTCATGGTGACCATCCAGCAGTATAATTTGTCACAACATCATCATCGGATTTTCAGTCATTTCCCTGATGACTTTCCCTTAGTTCATGGGAGTATTAGTTCCTTTAAACTACACCTTAGAAAGTATATGTTAGGTTTAGAAAATTAATATGTAAATACATGATATACATATAGCTTTATAATTGAACTAGAATTGATGTACAAATCAACAGTTTTGTTATACAAATAATCATTAAGAAACCATGAAAAAATCATTAGAAGTTGATATAAGTGATTATTCATAAACTAATCATGTACCTTTTCAATTAGAGGGATTTTAAGTAAAAATAACTCAATCAATCAATTCTAGATCCAGTTGATACTTAGCCCAATCAATCAATTTGAAGTAACTATATACATTAAGGTATCACCACTATATTCACATAATATGGATTATATCAATTCTTGGTTCATGTGGTCTTATTTGGTGTTGAGTTAGGTTGTGTTAGGGTAGTACAGTAAAACCATAAAGTTTGGTATTATCGGTCCTGAGAATGAGAAACCATAATAGTCATCATAGGTAATCATGATCTTTAAATTTATCAAAAGATTTCATAAACATTAATAAGGAACATATGGTATCAATTTATCATGATACTAAAAAAACTTTACATCATTATTTCTCATATTAGGGTTTGCACATAGTATTCATCGTATATATATGCATCATAGTATACTTTTTTATCCCTGATTGAATTGGATATCAAACCCAGTTTTCAAATTCTACATATATTTTGATAAGAATGATGCATATATATGGCCTATTTCTAAACTATGGTTGGTTAACTATATTGTTTACAAAACTAAACCTTTATTAGCCAATTACAACCAACCATGTCACCCTAGTGGGATATGTCTTGGCTAGATTTCAAACTAGGATCAAGGACCTCTTTGCCCCTATGTAGTGACCTAGTTTGGCCATGTGGATCAGGAGTAAGAGTGTCAAATCATCAAGGGGAATGTTCCTCCTCTAGACCACATGCAATCGAGGCAACTATGGAGTCAACTCCATTGTTGACTTTGAGCTATGGATCACTAAAGTCATTTTTAGGCTTCCATTACCTTACAAGGCTCTATCGAACTCAAAAACTACTGGAACAGAGGGAGAGGTGGACAAAGATGGGTGAATCTAGGTTAGGCTCTACTAGAACTAAAATCAGAGAATAATAAAGTAATTTCATAAAATGTACATAATCATAGGGAGTCTATGAGGGTGAAGACCTCTTTGGGGTCTTCAAGCAGTGATCTAGGTCAAGACAATTAGCCTAAGGTGCACGGAGTCTTTAGATATGATTTTGTAGTTGCTAGAGAAGAAGGTGAAGTTTTTTTAGGTGGTATATTGTGAGAAATTAGAGAGTATGTTGTGATGTGGTAGTCACAAGAGAACTAGAGGGACATTATATGGGAAGGGGTAGGTCTCAAGGTATCATTGTGTTAGCCCTAACCTTATTGATAAAATGATAATTTAGGTACTGTCGTTTTCAATAATGATGATTGAAAAATGATGGGTGATTAGGATTTGTAATTACTAAATGAAGTTTTTGGCATAAAGATTGGTCGAACAAAGAGGTGAACTAGAGAGATAGGGTAAGGGTCTAGAAGATATCTGGCTTCCCTTATCTGTGGGGAGGTGAGAGTTTGGGTGAGGGAGGAAACCTCTTCTCCCATAGCTATGCCTGCATCCAGTGTCTGGGTCCGTATGAACACTACATCTAATATTTTTTATTTGTTTTTAGGTAAAACCCCAACATTAAAGAAACATTTCCCTAGAAACCTCATAACTCCATTTGATATTTTAGGGTAATCTTTATTTCGTGACTATCTAGACTTAAAAGAAATACCAAAAAAAATTGGCCTTGTTTCCTATATGAAACTAGATTCTTAAGTAAAGAAATAAACCCATATTTATTTATCAAATCACTAATTAACTTAGATTTTTTGGAATCCTATCCATGGATTCAAAATTCATTTATTCATCAACCAAAAATATCATTGGTACTTATTGAAGACAAAAAATGTAAAATTTGGTAAATTTTCACATTAGGGACTCAATTTTAAAAACAAGGTATTATGAATCAAGAAACACTTCCAGTTAAGTTGATTCAATCTCAATACAAGGATTTGCTGAAGTCTAGAAATTTCATGAAGATGCACAATCATTTTTGTAGAAAGGCATATGCTTAGGGTTGTGTTTTCTACACATTTTTATATACTTTATTACTCAAAAAAATCTTCCACTATGGATCTAGTAAGATGGTTAATGTTTAATGGAACCCATGAAGATAATGAAAAGAAGTAATATTAACCTTGTTTGTACATTTATGATATAGAAAATACTAAAACTAATCAAAAACAAGGATTCAACCCAAAACCTCTATGAACGTAGATCCTTTTAGAACCTAGTGAAAAACTAGAGTTGCTATTGGGTAGGTTTTTGAGTTGTTAAGAAAATTTAAGTTGATACAAGGAAGGTTTTTAAGTATGAGGGCTTTTTTTGGTCTAGTTGTAAAGGATTGAGAAAACAATAGGGAACGTGGTTTTAGTTACTAAATCAAAGATACCTCTGGATTATTATGGTTCATAAGTTGGAAACTATACTAAACTAAAAAGTTATAAAACTAACATATTATATCTTTAGGGTAAGCATGCAACCACTATAGATGAGACCATTGAAGGTTAATTATGTTACTTCCAAACATATAGTGCAATATATATGTATGAATAATGAATAAAATGGAAGCTATATGGTTCACATTCTTCTAATTTAGAATGCGATTGAGAAGGGGGATAGGGTAGGGAAACTATATTGATGTAGGAAAACCTTGATGAAGGTTTTAGGGAGGTGAAATTCTTGCAATGAACCTTATCCTCCTTCTCTCCTCCTATTCATTTATTCCAATCCACATGAATAGTTCGGTATGTTAACATGAGCATGTAAATACACTTCAATTGGTGAACTTAGCATCAAATCATGCCATGTTAGAATAGGGTACCAACTTGTCGCATTATCCTCATGCCAAGCTAGCATATAGCATTTCCTTTCTTGGCATCCCAACATGCACTTTACGTTTTAAAACATCAAAACAAGGGACACACACATTTATGATGTTGACATCCATGTCAACTTTTTTAATTAGGTTTGATGAAGTAGATATGTTTTAGAATACATATAAAATTATAATCCAAGTGGAGACAATGTAAGATAATAGTCCCACATGCTGACCGTATTAATACATTGGTACTGTAAATCACTACATCAAAATGCCACATTGGTATCTGTCTCTATGTGTTCTTCACAATACATTGTTAGCCTTTTTTGTGTTCATATATACTATAGCTATACAAAATTAAATTTTTATTACAAAAGTTAAAATTATGACACAGTTGATGGTTTGGTAGATAAAAACACATAACTTGTATTGGGCATTAGTGTGTCAATAAGAATAATTGATCCAAATGTTAAAGAATCCATTTAAGATGAAAACTAAACTAGGACCGAATCAACAGGTATTGGTACTTAAATACAAATTATAATTTTATTTTATATTAATTTATCACATACTTTTGTTCTCAATCAATGTCATGACCACCTCTAAAACCTCTCATATTGTGGTGTGACTTCAAAGATTTATTTTTCTTATTGAAATGTAGTTTGGCTAAAAAGTATTGTGTTGAGAGGTTGATAAGAGGGACACATATTTGAATTTCAATATTTTGGATCTTCCTAATGGTTTGGAGAAATTTTGGAAGGTTTATGGACTATTTTGGGTCTTTTTCCATCCCAAAACCAAGTTGGTCCAGTCAGATTAAAATGGAGTGGCCGAAACTGGCATGCTAAGGTGTAGATTATTCAACTCATGCTGAATGCAATTTTTCTACCTTCCCCTTCACCTCTCTTGTCACAACAAGGGATGCACATGGGTGTCTGCGAGAATGGTGGCCATACACCACCACCCACGTAATCAAACATCTTTGAAAGAGAGTGTCAGCCATGGTTGTGAAAGTTTCCCATGCCACGATGCACAAGGCGCAAGTAGTGTATCAGTTGGCATGTGGTATCTAGTGGTCAATCTCCCTCACCTCTTATATTCTCTCACCTCATATATAAGGATGAGGTTCTAGGGAGAGTGTGAAACCACATCAACCACCACTTCACAAACCAACACCAAGCCCTCTCTGAATTCCATTCCTTTGTCCAACATGAGTATTTCTTCCTTTCTAGTTTCTAATACATAGAGGTAGGTGATGTCCTCCTACCCAAGATGAGTTGGTTGTAGATTGGTCACAATTGGGTAGTATGCATGCCATAAAGGCCTATTTTGGCAAATAGAAAGATCTCGAATCAGAATGAAATCCACATAATATTGAATTGTTTTTTATTCTTAAATAAATTTGGAACAAAAAGTGGAATAAGGGTACTATGGACAGATACAGTATCCATACAATGGAATAGGTTTTTGATTAGGTTTTGAATGGATATAACATTGGTTTTAATTTGTTGTTTTACATGTACTGGTTCTTCTAAATCCCAACGGAGGCATATGGGAATTCACTGTCATAAATAATTAACAAGATATTCACATAGGGATAGGTTTTGAAGCAAGTTTTTCATTAATATAACCTGAGATTTTGTGAAACATTTTCATTAATCATGTGTTGAGACTTAATTATCTAAATTGTTTTGGTTATAGAGTAGAGTATTGAGCAGTTGTTTAAGAGAATAGATTGACCCTGATTGTTGAAAGTTTTGTGATTATCATTTAATTTTTAGTGAGCTTGTGTGCTAGTGATGATGTTATCCTTAATTGATCATTGTCTGATGACGCTATTACAAGCATACCCTATGTCATCAGTTATTTGGTCATATCTCGTCAGTTATAAATTGATGACTATGTGGGTGATGCTATACTCAGAATGTACACCATCGATTATTTTGGAAAAAGGAAAATCAACAAAATATATATCTTGTCAGTTCCACATTATAGACAAACCATTGAAATAACACGCCATGTATGGCAAAAATGTAGTTTTCCTTGCATGTACCTCATCAATTATTCCTTGAAGAACTGACAAGGTAACTCTTCATATCTGATCTGTATTTTGTCAGGTTCTGTACAAAAACTGACCAAGCAACTGTTAATATCAGTGATATATTTTTATCTTAGGGAAGGGATTTGTCATTGGTTTCTTTTAAACAACTGACAAGGTATTTATATGTAGTCAGTTTCTTATGAAATAGTGAACAAAGTATGTTTATTTTTTTAATATAGTAGGTCTACAAAACTGCTATATGGATGCCAGTTTTTTTGGATCCTACAGTTCATTAGAATTGCAGTCTCTACAAGCATTGCAACTTAACAACAGGACAGCAAACCTATAAGAAGAAAGAAATATATATCAGAAACAATCTATCTACTTCACTTCAATGCACACGCATATGCATGAACTCATAACTCAATTGATCCAATTCTCATCCACACATTCACTTTCATACATATACACAAATACACATCAGAAAGGAGAAACATCCAATCCTCATGAACTTCACATTCAATTCAAACACATATATGCATGAACACATATACACATCAGCTTCCACAGGGTTTAAGTCCACATGTATAATACTTAAAACAAAATATTGACATCGATGTTTGAATACAATATCAATCAATCATCTTAATTAATTGATAAGTCTGCATGCTTAATGAAGTAGTCTGTCCACTCTTCATGTCGGTCATTCAATCGCTCCAACATATAGGCTTGAGTAGCCTAAAAAATATGCAAAGAGAATAAGGCTCATTCAAATTGGATTTGAGTGTTTGTATTATCAAATGAGACTACTTCATTAATTATGATCCAATACTAATAATAATACCTCTGCGATACAATTGATTTCTAGTAACACTTGTCTTACAATGTTGTCCATGTAAAGAATCATGTAATATTTGCATGCTCAATCATTATCGTATACAGGGCACTGTAGATTTATAATTACTTTAATAAAATTAGTTAAGCAGAATTAGTAATATATACAAATTGGAGTGAGAAAACTATATAATTTATCATTCTCCCAAGCTAATGAATTCTTTTTTTATCTACTATCCCACGCTGCTATCGAATGTTTTATATCCCTATAAGTTAAATTAACAAATATGTTACTTTATTAAACTATCATATGATACAATCATTAACATATACGATGAGTATGGAAAAAGTTATACTAACATGTAAACCAGAAATTTCATTGGGTGTCCCTCATTTGGTGTTAAATTTTACCCAAAGGATTAAGAAAATATATAGTAAAGATCTCGAGAATAATCATTAACAATTGCTAACACTTATTTCTGAGTCAATAGAAGGAAAATAAAATAAAAATTAGATTCTACATCAACTGCATATTTATGTTTTAGAAATATAAACAACAAGAACAAAACTTACTTAAAGTTGAAGGGAGCTATGATCACAGTCTTGGAAGCAACATCAAAATCCTACATCATAGTAGTCATGTAATTAGTGACACTACTCATGTCTCTAGCTACAACACTAATCATTGATGGCACTATAAATGCCACATTTGATAATCTGAACTCAACAGCCATGTAATAAAAATGAATGGACATATATATACAATAATCAATTAATATACAGAAAACAATTAAAAAAGCATGTACTTCTATCATATAATAAGGTATTCAGCCTTACTGTATCCAAAGTTCCATCACTTATGTGTTCAGCCATTAATAAAAAATAACTCAAAAACATCTGTCAACACATAACAGTGTCACAATTTGTTCCTATGACTTCCTCCTAAAGGTTGGTTATCATGGTATTTGATGGATCTGTATTGTCTAACCATAGTGTCAATGCCTTCTACTTAAGGCCTAAGGAGTCGAACAACTCTTGTGGAATACAATGTGGGAGTGGAGTCCTTAGAACTATAGGGGGCTTCTTAGTTGATGTGGTCTGCATGCATATATTATCATATTATTACTATAGAAAATGCTTAACATAACATTTCATTTTTCTATTTTACAACAAGTGTCAATCGTTGTACTAGATCTTGTGGTCTTATGGGGGGTGCTTTATATAATAGGTGTGTGCTTGTTGAAGTACAAGTATTTTATACAACAATTAAAGCATTTTTTCTTTCACTGAACACACCCATTGTGATAGGGGTGTTTTATACAACATGCGGTGGGCTTGTTGTATTGTATATATTTATGTATCAGTTGAATCATGTTGTCTTTCACAAAACACACCCATTGTCATGTGGTGGGAACGTTGGTGTGTTTGTGAGTGTGTGTTTGTGTGTGTGTGTGTATTTATATATACAGATGGGATTGGGAAGTGTCTACCCACTAATATATATATATATATATATATATATATATATATATATATATATATATATATATATATATATATATATATATATATACAACAATTGAAGCATGTTGTTTCTCACGAAATGCACCTATTGTAACAGAGGTGTTTTTTACAACATTTGGCATTCCAGTTGTAATATATATGTTTATACAATAGTTAAGTAAGTTGTCCTTCACTAGATACTCATGTTATCATAGGGTTGTGTTTCCCAGACACACTAGTTGTAATATGGGTGATTTACACAACATGTGTTATTTTTTGTAATACCATACCTTTTACAACATATCATGAAATGTTGTATTTGATTACATTTTCCCACTCCCATCAAACTACTTTAATTGACAGATATTTTAAATCTTTTAGAATAAACATGAAATTATTCTATTTAAATTTCATTAATAACCACATAAGTAAACAAAATTTGCACCAAACCTTAAAAAAGCTTGCAATGAATTTTAAAAATAATCAATCATCTATCTAAAGATTCAATCATACAAACAAGTACTATATAGTTTCATAAACTAGTGAGTACAAACTTAGAGTCAAACTGAAAATTATCTAAAAAAGTTTCACACATTTTCATATATTGAACAACAGACGTTGGCTGCTCATGTCACATAATTTTGGGTATGCTCATGAACACACATCACCCACTCATTATGGACCTCAACGATCTCTTCTTGGTTCAAGAAATGACCACTATACTTTGAATAATATTACAATCATATGTCTAATATATCAACATATTATAAATTACTCAATGTATTTAGAAGTTAGCTTACATTTTAGGAATATTTCTATTTCTTATCTCAACAATATCTCTCATTAACTTCATCACATACACACAATATATAATGTTTGGCTGCTTTGGACTTTGTGTAAAATGAATATTATAAAAATAATGAAATTTGTAAAATTCATCAAAAAGATTTATATTACAAAATGAAGTGTCATAAATATTTGAAATGAAGTAAGTAATAAGCTACATAAATGATAAAATAGAGACAAGTCAAAATTGTGACAGATAGAATAAATGTTAGGAGTATAAACAATGTGAGTATCAACAATTTGTAGGAAGGATTGTCTTCTTCAAAGGTAAACATGGACCAAGGGGGATTCTCATCATCCACTTTTAGTGAGAGGTTTGACAGAGTCGACAAGGATATACATATAACGAAAAATTTCAATGTAATGAAGGAATGGAAGTTTTACGCTTACAAGTTTGGCAAAGAGTTAGAGTGAATTACAGTTAAAAACATATAACTTAAGTTCCAGTTAGATAATACAAAATTGGGAGTAGTTATGCACTTATGCATTTGGAAAAGAGTTAGCCGATTCCAATTTGAGTGATTTTACTTGGACCCATAAGTACAAATTAAAAATAATAATTAAACTTCAAGTGTTAATCAGGTTAAGTAATGATGAGTAAGATTAAAATTCAATAGGATCTTAAATTTAAAATAACACTATGTGACTCACAATCTATAATAGCAGTTTCAAATAGAATAGGATACTTTTGTGGGAGGGAGTCTACATGTTTCAATTTTGTTGAATGTGTCTTCAAATGAAACTATAAAAATGTCTGGCCTTTTTGGTTTATGGATGCTACATAGATAGAAAATGTAAAGGCATAGTCTCTACTATTAAACATGATAAACAAATACATCAATTGTGTGGCAGCGAAAGAAATAAAACTTGACTTTATTCAAAATGTATAAAGATTACATTATAAAAATTTCCCAAATGGGAGTACAACTTTATACAAGCATAGGATCTAGGTAGAGGAATACTTAAACTAATACAACTTGTCTCCACAAACAACATATAAAAAGTTTATGAAACTAATCTAAGCTATCTAGATGTACAAGATCTCCTTAGCCTTAGGCAGGTTCACCAAGCTTCCATGCGCACTCTAATCCTAGCCTGGATGGTTGGGGTCATCCAGCAAGAGAAAGATAAAAAATGTATGTGTTATTCAAGAGAAATAGGACAATTAAATAATCTAAAGCATTGCAATATAAAATATTCTCTACAATAAGAGATTTCAAAAGAAATGAGGCAAGTATATGAATAAGAGAGAGAAGACTGCCATAATCAATCACCACAATAATAATCACATAGCATGAATATATTAAGATACAAAGTCATATCAATGTAGGGTGAGGCACCTACCGGACCTCACCAAGTGGCAGGGGGACTAAAACCCCAGTGCCTATATAAAGTGGCAGGGGGACTAAAACCCAGTGCCTAATATAAAATGGCAGGGGGACTAAAACCCCAGTGCCTGACAGGAGGACTAAAACCTCAGTGCCCTATGGGTGGTTTGTACTCATGTACACTACATTGTCATTTGGCCTAAAATACATCATGCTTAATAGTTCACTTGGCAGTAGTGAGAAATATAAAAGTAACATTCGCATCATAGCATTTGGGAATAAAACCCATGAAATAAAGGAGCCAACATAAGCAACAACAATATACAATATTTCCAAGTAAATGAGCCAACATAAGTGGTAGTAAGATTCACATAATTCAACTAGATGAGCCACGATGGCAATGGAGGCAATAAATAAGTAAAGATCCAAATAAAGGCATTTAGGATGATATCAAGGCTAGCACAAATTGTTTGTAGGGTAGGATAAAACCCAACTGAAGGATTAGGGTATAATTTGCACATTTAAATGTTCACATCCAAAAATAGGATCCACATACACAAATAGGTATCACATACGTAATAGGCTTCACATACACCAATAGGTTTTCACATACCTTTTAGAAGATTCATATTCAACCCATTTCACCAATTAGAGTGTTCCATATCCATTTTCCCTAGTTGTCAACATTACACATGTATTAGTATTTATAAGGCTTAAAGCATAGGAAAACCCTAATTTGGAACTTATTTTCAAAACCATGATTTAAGACTCAAAACCTAGTCCAATCGATTAATCATACTTTCCTGATTAAGAAAACATCTTTTATTTCCCAATTTGGAGTTAAAATGAATTAATTATACATTTTAGATCATTTAATATAATCAAATAGGTATCCAAAGAAAACTTCGAAAAAGGAATCATAATTGGGACTCAAGAACCATAAAATCAGATTCTACATGAAAAATCCTTTCCAATGACTACTTATTTGTATTTTTCTGACCATGGATCGATATACTATGAATTAAGTAAAATCAACCAATCAGAATGCAAGAAAACCATAGCGTGACAGTAATTTAAATGAAAATGTAAATCGATGTAAATAGTAGGTGAAATGACCAAAATACCCCTGGTCGCCAAAATGAAATAATTAAGTTGTGAGGGAAGTCCAATCATTTACAACTATCAATTTTTTGCGGCAGAAAGAAAGAACAAGGGGGAAAAGACAATAATGCCCAAGAAAAGTAAATCGTTCCATTGCCCGCGCATGACCATCTTGGTCATTCCACGACCTGGCTTCTTCTAGCCATGGTCATGGCGTGAGCAGGTTCACAGGCTCTGGGCTCCTTGCCTCAAATCGCCATCAGGGCACGTAACTGAGAACGAAAAATGGGAATGAGTTCCCTAGTTCCCCCCGAACATGAAGATCACAAACACTAGTCGTTGCATGCTCAAAATGGAGGAAACCGAACTAGACATGGCTGGAACAAAGGAAGGAGAAAATGAAATCAAAATCCATTCGATCGAGGAGAAAACCCAAGCTAGGGTCGTCACACTCGTAGAGTCAGGTTGAGTCGAAAGCACCACTTTCCACAAGCAAAGGTGCGTCAGAAATGGAAAATGTTATGCACAGGAGGAGGTCCTTACGGCGAGCTATAGGACCCAACACTTGGGGGCATTTCGAGCCACAAAGACGACGGTAAAATGAAGAAGAAGGTCCTTAGATGCTTACCCGATCAGTAATTGAAGGAATGAAGTATAGGATGCCGCAACAAACTCATCAACGCCGGAGAAGAAAGTCGAGCAGGTCTGGGAGCTCCAGGGAAAAAGGGGAGAAATTAGAGGGAGAGGAATAAGGTTTGGAGCCTGAGGGTGCTCGAAGAGCCCTTAAATAGGCGGGAGGGGAGCTATGGCTCCCTCTACAACTCCTCAGTGGAGAGGAGGAAGCAGCCCAGGTTGGGCGTTTCTTGCACATAGCGACGTAGGTGATAAGTTGGGGGTCTAAAGCAGTGTCTTGATGAGACGAGTTCAACGCACGAAACATAAACCAAAACTGTGAAGCAGAGGAAGAGAACGGGTCAGAGGAGTTCGGCGGTCGGCTCTGTTCAAGTGATCGGAGGTGGAAGAAGGCTTAAGAGCTGTCAGATCACTCAAACGTTAATCACGGGCCGTCAGATGGACGATCAGGCGAGGAGCTGGGTGTGTGACAAAATAATTCGCCAGACTATAGCGTTACCAACGAAATAAATGATATTAATGAAATCGATATAGTTACCATGGTTACACTATATTAAAAGCTTATAAAATGGAATTGGAGGGTCGAATGAAGCCCAAAAGCCACCAAATTTGAACCATTAGCTCACATTAAAGTCTAGAACAATGCTATGCAATTGGATTCTCATTTTACTCATTATTTGGGCCTTAATAAATATATTGATCATTAAAGTGTATATTAATATATTAGAATGAATGAGTTACATGAAAAGACTTATTTTAATGGACTATATGAGTGAAATTCGAGATATCCAACTATTATTAACTTTAAGACCAAAATCTCTCCATTATACTCTATTATGATATATTATTATCATTTTTTAGGAGAGAGAAGGAAATTAGGTTAATTACACCCATAATTAATTCTATTACATATTTTTACTCATATCTTATCCAAAAAGATATAAGAGCTCCAAATTAACATTATCCACTTATTATCTCTCATAAAACTCAATTTTACATTATTAGTCCTTAATAATCTCCTTAAGTGGGTTATTTGTGCAAACACCCCTTTATTATCATAAATGGGGGTAAAAATGGAATTTCACCATCATTAATGCTCAAATTGCACATAGAGTCCAAAAATGATTCAAAAGGATGGGAAATTTATGAAAAAGGTCCAAAAGGACTAGAAATCCAAGAAAAGCTCAAAAGTGGGTAAATTGTAGGGAAGACCCTAGATTTCAGTATGTTACAAAAAACTAACACTAACTTTGTTTTCATAGTCCAAATATAAAATCTAGAGCCTTGTTGTCATATACATTATAGAATTGATTTAAAATCTAAGAGTCATCCTCCTTATCTAACAATTAGAACTTCATCACTTACATTAAGGCTATGATTGCAATAGCAGATTTTGACCAAAAATTAGGGGGGGGGGAAGTATGATATAGAGTTAAAGTCTATTAAGTTTGGTTAAACTTAAAGTTGATATTTTTTCTCTTTTATTTTAGCCATATAAAGTAAATCTAACTTAAATAATAAAATAATAACTAAAAAATAACATAGAAAATTAAATTTAATATAAATGCTTTGAAACTAGTATATATTTTTATCTTTTAGTTATTGTATTTATTTCTTTTTGTCCTTAAATCAACTACTAATGAAGTCAGTTTTAAGTGGTTAGCCATTATCTATATTTCAAAATGAATAATCGTAGTATATAAAAGAAAAACCAAATCTATTTTATTATCTTTATAAATATCTTGATAAAACTTTTGCAGCAAATCAAAAGAGGAAAATAAGAAGAATAAGTGAAAACTATGAATAATAAACATAAAATACTATATTAGAAAAAGTGAAAACATGATAGCATACATGCATATTAAGTAACATGCCTTTTCTTAATAGAAGAATTGTTGAACTTATAAATCAAACATGTCATACGAGAAGATTCAAATATTTTGTTTATTGATCTTTTTAAAAAAGATTGATAAATACAAAATAATTGAATCATGTCTATGACAAGGTTTAACCAATCAACATTACTAATACATTTTCTTCAGTTCTGACAAAGCTGTTATGGTTTGAGAGGAATGAGAGAGACCAACAAGAAGAGAAAAGTTTTTAAATTTTGTTAGACAAAGTAATATGAAGGTCGATGCAAAAAGAGTAATATGAAAGTGAGGATAATGGAAGGGAGTGAATAAGAAATATTGTTATTTATTTTTCAGAAGATCTTTCCCCACAAATTAGAGAAAGAAACAAGAAGGAGGAAAATATTTGATGAAAAACACAATGAGAAATGAAAAATGAATTGGGAGAAAAAGATAAAATCCAAGGAATTTTTTTTGGATAGAATTATGGGTTAACATTGAAGGAAACTTAAAATCTGTCACAAAAAAATGTAGTAACTTTGCATATAAAATTAATTGGAAACATGGATAATAACATAGAATACTTATATTATAGAGGGAAATAAATACATAGATAGAAATTTGGTGATAAATATACTGAGATGTCAAGCAAAAATATGCATGTATCCCACAAACAATATACAAAAGTAAATTATAAAAAACTTATAGCATAAATTTTATTTGTTTTAGGATAAATTTCAAAACATAAATGATGTTACGTTATTTTCACGAATATATCATGACATCTAAACATTACAAAATCATACATATCTTGTCAAAATAAATGACAACTGATCATCAGTGCCCAACTATAATCTCATTCAACACTAGTTATTGTTTTTAAGAGAAATTTATTTGTATTGTAATATCAAACTCTGGTGTGAATAACTAGCAAATGATGTTCAACATATTTGAGGGGTCCATCTACACTTTAAAATTTATTATTTTTTATAAAGTACAGCGTGATATCAAAGTATGATGTTTTAAAACATTATTGCACAACAAACCATATTATATAAAATAATGAAATTTTAAATATCAAATGATAGTGAAAGTAATTGTAGATTAGATTGCAAAGTGTATACTTTAGTTATCATGTACAAAAAGAAAACAAGAAATATTTATTAAGAATATTCTACAAACAAATCTAGGATAACTACATCAGTCATACTTGAAAAGCAACGAAAATTTTGTGAGTAGAATGACATATATCCAATGAGGTTGAATCAACTTGATCACAAATATAAGATGAATGAAAAACCAAAGGTCTCCATTCACATGTGCAAAAATATTAAAGTATGTATATTTTCGTTGTGTGATGCAGTGCAAAATCAAAGGTAATTGTTTTGAAAAAAAACCTGATTATTATACCATGGAAGTTGTGAGGTTAGTATTCCATTCATTGTCATTATGTGAAACATCAAAGTCACCAAGGAAATGAGAAGAGAACTAGGAGATGTGATGGAATTCTGGCCAAAAAGAGAAAGAGGAGATTGATAGGTTTATAGACTATTATTGTATGAAAGACTGGTTGAGATGGGCACTGTGAATATACCAGTATCAACACAGGCAATGATCCATAGTGATAGGCAACACATAATTTTTCTGTGCGGTGTCACCAGAATGGAACGAAGGGGAAAGTTTTTTTACCCCTTTTTTCCTCAAAAGTCAGGAACTGAACCCTATATATACTTATATAGTCAACACGTTTCTCTCCAAGATTTTTCCACCAATAAATTTTAGTTTCCCATCAAAACGTATTTTCTTCTAAATACTATTATGTATCTTATTTCTCTGAGCAAAAAAAATTCTACCGCTAAGTTTTATTTATTTTGTTAATGCACCCACTACCAATTAAGATTACTTTTTTCTCATTAGAAAGCTCCCTTCTAAGAATATATTTTATTTTATGTTTTCTCCCATTGATGTCATTCCTTCCAAATAAAGAACCTCCTTCCAAATAATTTTTTTGCTAAAAGTTTGATTTCTATCTAAATTTTTATATCCATCCAGATCAATATTTTGTTCAAAAAATTATTTCTCTTAAAAATTTGATTTAATAAAAAAATAGTTAATAATAGGACACGTGTGCTTATACAACATGTTGGAGTTTGTTGTGTAATTAAAATATATAACAATAGGTTAGAGTTCGTTGTGTGATCTTTATATATAACAACGATTACATCATATTGTGGGATCGTGGTATATTACAATAGCTAATTATTACAACAGGTGAACACATGTTGTGTGATTATGGTATATTACAATGGGTTAGAGTATGTAGTGTAATAATTGTCTATTACAATGGGTTAGCATCTATGAATACTACAGCGGGTTCAAGAATGTTATTTGAGTATTGTCTTATACAATGGATTTGAGAATGTTGTAATATTATATGTATTACAATAGTTTAGAAAATATTGTAGTATCATGTATATTACAACAAATTTGTCCCATTGTATATACCTTGTATTGTATAAAATATACCATATACAATGCGTAATTAAACTTGATGTAATAAATATGTTAACTACAACACAACCAACAGAACTATTGTGTTTATTCTGTTGTCAGAAAATATTTTCTCTAGTAGTATATTAGTTTCCATTTACATATAAATTAAATATATATTTGTTATACCTCAAGAAATACAATGAATCGTTTGGGCCACCCAGCATATCCCACCTTCTGCCTCTCTGATTGTGGTGCATCCAGGTTCTCATATAGGAGTAGTATTTTTTTCCATGTTAGAAAGACATGTATGAAAGGCACACAAGCATGATCAGTGGGAAAGGGAACACCATGAATTGTATTTGAGTGTGGAAAAACCTTTTTATCTACCATGATATTGTATGATGGAACATCATTAGTAAGACAACATTTTCTTGAAACCTGCAATTTTTTAAAACACAACATTTAAATTGAAATACATATATATTTACTTGAGAGATTACTTTAGCACAATGTATAAACAGAATAAATTGACTTAAATTGAATCTTACCCCATTCATGGAATGTGTATCCCAAGGATTACTCCCATTACCCTCCTCAGACGTGTGACACTATACACAATTTGTGAATTCTTAAGGATCTTGTGCCACCTCAAAAGCCTTAAATTTTTCTAAGGCTGCAACTATTAATCTTTTCACATCTTCCTGGTCCATTGCCCCTTTCTTGGGCAGATTTCTATTTTTATTGGGATGAGACGAAATAATATTTTATCTTAAAATCCAACTCCAGGGGCCCTAACAGGTCCAGGATGCACTTCCGTCCCTAGAGAAATCCTCAAATAATCATGTGTGTCTTGAGGGGTGAACTCGGTCCCCTTTACTTTCTCACCCATCTCTAGCTATTCATCATTAAAATCGGCTAATCAGTAAAACTTAACAATACATGGAGAAAAGAACATGGACATGCAATGTGCGACCAAGAAATTTACCATTTTTGCAACCACCTCCTAGGTTTCTTGGACGAAGATTTCTCCTCCTTTGTTTTTTCTCACATCTATCCACTTCAAATGTCAATGCAACTATTTAGGAGCACCAGAAGACTTGACAGTAAAAGTAGAAGGCCCTTGATCATGATCTCTCAATCGGCAGTGCTTAGCATAACTACCAGAACCCTACCAGTGGTTCTGCACATTCTTGTCACTCCTTTTATTTTTAACATCATGAATGTCATGATTAATTTAATAAGAATATTGTTAACTAATCATTAGAAATCATAAGAATGTAATTTTTTCAATACCTTAAATCACATATATTTGTCTCTTCTCAAGAAACTTTTTCCATGCATCTTTATCAAGATAGGGCCATTGCAAAGTGCAGTCCTTGTCCTTCTTGGATCCAAAGATGTAGGCGCTTGTGTTGATTGTTCTTCAATCTCTATATCTTCTCTGGATAAGATGCATAACCTTCTTGTGATGTGACTTTTCATCAAGATCATACAGGACATCAAAAGGTTCAACATTCACTACTTTTAGAAATGTGAAATGAAATAATAGGAAAAGACTATACAAATGTAAATGCATATATCTCATATCTAACTCCCTCCAAATGAGGTCATTAAGGGACTTGTCCACATATATCCATTCCTCAATATGGATCGGCACTTTGCTTTGAGCAAGGACTCCATAGTAGTTGATGAATTATTTGGTAATTGACATACCTACTACATTAAATTCAACAGTGCCCTTGTTCCCTTTGACCCTAGTTGACCCTTTTATATCAAAGTTACCCCTCTCCTATGTGTAGAGGGTGTAGTCCTGTAATCACCCCGATCAGGTGGCCCAGTAGGATCCTCACACTCAAGATTTTCATGCTTAGGAGCGGTGTGCTCTTGGTCAGATGTCATTTATAAAATCAAAAGTAAACATATGAAAAAGTCAGATCACATATGAAAAAGCCAGATTACAAATGAAAAAAATAAACATGATATAGATTTTATAATGAAAATATAACATATGAAGTAGAGAACAGACCAGAGTCATAATACTTAATGCATGTATGTAGTATACCTTAAACAAATATTCCTTCTATGTGATATTCATGGGTATAGTCATCAGTTTTAGATTCAAAATTTACACTTGTCAGTCCAATAGAGAATGGACTAGAGTCATCATACTTGTCATAGTACACTTCTTCATCAAATGAATTGTATTTTCCCATGAAGAACAATAGACCAAAACTTTTTTCTAGGATTTTCAATATAGAATACAGGATTTTCATGGGTTGCCATGATGAATGATTCATCCATCTCGTACACCACTCAAAAGTCACTAATGTGAAACCAAGTTCATCAATAATAACTCATTTGTTGTTATCAACTCATTTACACCTAAACACTATAAATCTACTATGTATGGTCAATTTCCCATATGTATTCAATGACATCGTAATAAGACATCTTTCCTTGATGTGAATTCTTATCCTTGTCACTAGAAAAATACAATGAAGATGCTTGAAGGGTGACCCCACTTTTTTGGATGACACTCTCATCATCTTGACATTTTGTGTAGTATGAAAATCTATTTATTTCAAACCCTGCTAAGATTTAAGTTGCATCTTTGGATTATACGCTAGCCATTTGATAGTTTTTAAACATTATTTGGTGTTTGAGATAGTTGACTTAATTATTTATCTTCAGACCACCTAATAACTATTTGATTATGCTCTCTAGTAAGTCACATTGAACCTTCTCATGGATATTTTGGCTTGAGGTTGTTGGTGTGTTTGGTGATATAAATACCCACTTCATTAGTGTTATGTGAAATATGCAAGCATGCTCGTTCCCACTGCTCACAACTGATAGCTATATGTCATTCACCCAAAGTACATTTGTTGGAATAAACATCTGAATTCACAATATTAGTAGGAGTCTCATTGCATCTCAAAAAATCATTACAAAAAAAGATAACCTCCCTAGAAACATAACTTTCAATAATAGTTACTTTGGGTCAGTAATGGTTCTGAACATCACCTTCAAAAACACTCATGTTCCACTCAAAAGGATACATCCAATGCAAGAAAATTAGACCCAAAATTTTTAGTCAAATAGACAACCAGATGTACCATGATATCAAAGAATGAAGGGGGATTTACTTCTCAAGTTGGCATAGGTAACAACCACACCCCTTTGCAACTTATCTAGATTCTCAAGATTAATGACTTTGTTGCATAGAGTGTTGAATAAGAAGAAAATCTTAGTGATTGCAAACTTTACATGCTTAATAAGGATAGATCAAATAGTTGTAGGCAATATATGTTGCATTGGAGTGTGACAATCATGGGATTTTAAACCTATTAACTTCAAATCCTTCATTGATACCAATCTATGGATATTGCATGAGTATCCCGATGATACATGAACATCAAGAAAGCACTCACAAAAAAATTCTTCCCATGTCTAGACAAGGTGTAATAAGTAGGAGGTAAATATGTGTGGCAACCCTTGATAACTTCTATCATTAATTTGTTCTTTATACCCATTTCAGCAAAGTCCATTCTGGATTTGATGACATCTTTAGTCTTGACTGGTATATCTAATAGAGTATCAATGATGCTATCACAAACATTTTTCTCAACATGCACGACATCGGTACAATATTGAACTTTCAAAGAATTCCAATAAGGAAGATCATGGAAAACCGACCTCTTTTTTAATGAAGACTTTTCACATCTAGGAGTAGTACATGGTCTCATACTAAAATGATTTACAATGTTGTTTACTCTTTCATAAACAACCTCCCTGACATAGGTTTAGGGACACTCTATTCCTTAGTTGATCCATTGAATGCTTTGTGTAACTTTTAGTAAGAATGTACCTTTGGAAGAAACCTTCGATGACCAAGATATATAGTCTTGCCACCATGTTTTTCTCTTAGTATTTTCCTCACATATAGAACATGCCATAGATTCATTTATGCTTTATCCAGACAAGTTTTCATAAGTTGGAAAGTCATTAATAGTGTAAAACAACACATCATGTAAATCCAATGTCTCTCCATGCAAAGCATCATAAGTTATCACACCTTATCCCCAGAGTTTCTTTAGTTCATCAATCAGGAGTATAAGGTAAACATCAATATCATTGTCAGGTTGTTTGGCCCCCGATGTCAGCAATGACAGCATGATGTAATTATTCTTCATGCACAACCATGGAGGGAGATTGTATACAACAATCATGATAGGCTACATGCTATGTTGTATTCTTAATGTTCCATATGTATTCGTCACATTGGTACACAGTCCAAGTCTTAAATTCATGGCTTCTTTGTCAAATTCAGGGTGTAATAAACCAATCTTCATCCATTGTTGGAAATCACACGCATGTCGTAGAATACCATCATTATTTTTCTTTACCTTTGCATGTCAATATATATTTTTTGCATCTATGCTATTGGCAAACAAGTGTTGAGACTATGGTATTATAGGGAGTACCACATCACATTAGCAGGACACTCAGTTTTGGTTTTACTTGATGTCATCCTTTTGTACCTAGACGCCTCATGTTTTGCACATTCTTTTAGATTGATATAGTCCTTTTAGAACAATTCACAGTCATTCGGGTAAGCACATACCTTCTTAGCCTCCATTTTCATTGGGCACAACATGTTTTTTGTTTTGTATATTGGTATTTGAAGTTTATTGCCTTCAGGGACAATTTATTTCAACAACAGAGAAGTGAAGATTTTGTCACACTGTCTATTTTTATCTTTCAGAGTATGCAATCTCAACACACTGCTCAACTTTGTAAACTTAGTAGAACCTAAGTGTAATGGTTTCTCATCATCATACACAATGTTTCTAAAAAAGGAAGGTGGATGTGTAACATTTGCCTCACAACTATCTAGCACCGCATCAACCATGTTTGTTGTAATTGGTTCTTACATCAACATCATCAATGATTTCTTTTTAGACACAACTACCACTACTAACATCTATTAATCTCATATTATGAATCTCTCCATGCCAATACCATTTTATATAGCCCTATACAATTTCATTGCACGTGACATGAATTTTGATTATGTCAACAATGTCAACTTTCAAGTTGCTACTACAATTCCTACAGGAGAAATAGAACATATCTCCAAGTTTTTTTCTATGTTCCTCTATAAATATTACAAACTTATCAATACCATTAATAAACTCCGGAGTACAACAATTTGGATTAAACATCCATGATTGATCCATTCTATGATTGGATGGGAAATGAGTAGCTCATTAGGTGTTAGCTAATAAGTCAATTTTAGAATAAAATATGTTTGAATTGATCCCTATCATCTATTAGCATTCACATTGATGAATGTGTACACCTATCTCACTCTTTAGCACTTCATCTCACTAGTAAGTGTATAATGTGTGTTCAATTTCGATAAATTTCAGCAGCATTTCCCCAAAGTTCTTCAAATACACTGATGTAGATGGGAAAATACCCACCTACATACATCCCATAGAACAAAAGGGGGAAATTCTATATAAATTTATTGAAATCAAACACTCATTATACACTTACTGTCACGGAACCGGAATCCCAGTCCATGAACCAAACGTATACCAAAGGCAAAATGCGGAAGCGTAAAGCTTAGCACACATGAACAGATAACAAGATAAAGGCACCAACATAATCTCAACAATCAACAAGATATATTAAGGAACATCATTATATTACATGATTTGAATTACATATTCAAGAGTCACTTTGTACAAGTCTGCTCATGTATACTATATCTGGATCTTACAACAAGTACACCTAGCATAGCTCACCAAGCCCATCAACCTTCTAGCCATCTTTGAACCTAAAAACAACATACGAGAAATGGGTCAACACACGAGGTGTTGAGTATGGGGCCGAAAGATACACATATATATATAAGCTTTGCATAATTTTGAAAAGATTTCAAGACTAAATGAACAAGAATAAACATGTTAATTGTTTAACAAATGCGAAACCATATTTTATGTTATTTCACTCCATTATACCAACAATATCAAACATGTTTAAGGCCTTTGACCATCTTCCCGTCAGAAGGGTCCGTAAGGGTGCTCAAGCTTAGCTACCCTTTTATACGAGAGGGACCTCAAGGTCGTAACCAAGAGCCCTTTATCAACAATATTATAATGGAGTTCCATATATATATATATATATATATATATATATATATGTGCTCAAGTTATAAAACAGACGAAGCAAACATCGAGTATGACATATCGATACTACATGGCAATATTTGAGAAAATAGACAAACAAGCATATAATATATGTCTTTTCAAGAAAGAAAGCGGTAGTCATATAACTAGATAAGGACCATACCTGATTCAGAGATTCATAACCTAACATTCTTCACCATCTAGCCTTATGCCAAACCTGATTAAGAACAAGATTACATATATGCATTAGATTCTCATCATTAACCATGATTATCTTCATTTTAGGGTTTTGGCCAAGATGGGTTCCAAGTTTCTTATTAGTCCATTTGATGATCTCATATTGATTTAGGGTCCATCATAAGAGTGTGGTTTAAGTTCCATGTCATTATTACGTTCTATGCACTTTCTATGATCATCTCAATGTTTAAGGTATTTACATGCACATTATAGGGTTAAGGGCTCATAATAGGGCACCCTAGGTCATGATTCATCGAGTCAAGAGGTCTATATCTAAAAGATGATCTAGATCAGCAATATTAAGTCATTAGAAACATATGACAAGAATAATTGGATGTCCATTAGAAGCAGGATCAGCAATATTAAGTCAAGTTCAACATTATAGTCCAAAAGAGTCACATGATGACATATGAATTAACCATAGATCAAAGATAATTATTAGGATGTTCATTATAGTTGCAAAGAAATTATTGTTACTGATTTAAGGATCAGGGATAGATTGAGTAGTCACGATCCCATTTTGCATTATGATCATACATCAACTATATTCCAAAAGATTAACATATGCATCCTTTTAGGAAAGCAGGGAACAAAAGATCGAATTAGACTCTGAAACCTAGTCCATTGTGTAGATCTCGTTGAGTAGATGAATTTTCATATATTATATGTGAGATTTGGCCAAAGGAATTGAGAGTTATGCATTTTTCAAGGTTTACATCAAAACTATATGAATAATAAGGATTAGGGACTTAGGCGTGTCACCTTAGTAATTTATTGGCCGATCTGGGCCGTTCATCCTTGATCTGATGGCCGCTCTCTTACATCCGGTCTGGTCCTTTGGTCTTGGGCCGAGGTTCTTGTTGGGCCTTTCTCACCCAAGCGC
This sequence comes from Alisma plantago-aquatica, assembly GCA_963693085.1. Lineage (NCBI taxonomy): Eukaryota > Viridiplantae > Streptophyta > Magnoliopsida > Alismatales > Alismataceae > Alisma > Alisma plantago-aquatica. The sequence continues at coordinate 977,474,824 of OY856411.1, forward strand.
CTCCAGCGCATCATCTAGTTCGTCCCCTTCGCCCGACAATGCCCTTGCGCACGCACCCTCTGTTTCCCGTGCGGAAACAGGGGAGAGGCAGAGGACGGCACCCCCGCCTCCTCAGTGGTCATCCTGCCCAAAATGACCGACCAAGGAGCAGGTTGAGCAAACGATTAGTGCTCCACGAAAGCTAGCCGGCAAGGCGGGGCCTGGGGACTCATCTTTGGCCGCCGCCACCTCTCCGTGGCAGTTTCGGGCGGAACCCATCATGAAGGAAGGAGGGAGGCTGGGTGATATTGGCGGGGAAGGAGGGTATGGATATGGTCGTGTACGCTCTTCCCACCATTGTGAGGCTGACAGAGGTGCAGCCCTCCATCGAGGATGCCCAAAATTGTGTCGGCTGCCATACTGTTGTCAAACAAAGAAGGAGGAGGGAGATGAGTTTGGTGGCCAGACCTAGCAGAAAGGAGGATGCAGGGTTGAAATAGAGGGTTTACAAATATAGCCAGAGATCCAGGGTTTGGATCTCAAGCCTCTATGCGTTACTACATTGCTCGTTTTGGCAAGATATAGGAGAAGGATTTTCCAACTGTGATATTTCCCAGAACGGAAGGATGGAGAGGGACAAGCAACTGGGCCCCGATTTGTATTTGGGCCCAATTAGGTTCCAAAATCCAAAAAAAACATAATACATTAGATGGAGGCATTCAAATAGCCATATCTAATGGTTTATAATCCTGATTTAGGTGATTTTTGGGCCACTAGATTTGTATTCGAGTCCTCTAGAACATGATACATAAATTGTGTCGAGGAGAATTTATTGAGGTAGGTTCAACATATATATTAATATGGTGACACATTGAAGTGTGGAACTTAGCTCGAACTGGCCAATTAATGTCAAACATCTCAAATGATCATGGGTGCGACTAAATGGAAGTATAACCATACTCAAACTATGTAATTATAAGTCACTTGATGAGAGAGGAAGAGTACAATAAAGGAGAGAGAAAATTGAGGTTGTCACACTTACATCCTAAGTGAGATGAAGCGCTTAAGAACGACCTCAAATGGGGGACAATCCAAAGTTTACTCTCAATGAGTAAATCATGGATGGGTTTTTAGGCCAACAACATGGTTTAGAAATTAGGGTTTAGAATCTAGATTTTATATATTAGAGTTTATAGGTTAGCGTTTACATATTAGGGTTTAGAAATAATTTTCAATTCTATTTAAATACATGAGTACAACTTAGAGACCCAACAAAGACAAATAATCAAGAACAAGCACGTGACAATCCATTGTATATGCATTTTCATCACAAATTGCATACAATTCATCAAAATCTCCATGCAAATCATCACAACTTTCACACAATACATATGATTTCTTCTCAATTTCATCACCATTCACTACAATTGAAAGCACAGGAAAGATTTCTTCAATTTCCACACAATTTGATTTCTTCTCCCACTCCTCATTTTCCTCTCCTCCTCCCCCTACCCTACACGATTTCTTCTAAATATTGAGAAGAAATCATATAGGATAGAGGAAATAGGAGAGAGGAGGAAGGAGGATAGGAGGAGGGAGATAGAGATAATTAGAGGATGAGAGAGGAAGAACTAGGAGATGGCATACCTATAGAAGTAGTTGGCGGTAGAGGAGGAGGAGGAGGAGGAGGCACTGTGGTTGGTTGGCGCAATGCAGTAGTGGTTGCCGAAAGAGGCAGTTGTGGTCAGTGGGGGTAGTGTAGAAGCAACGTTGGAGGAGTCGGAGGAGAGTTGGAGGATGATGACAAAGCAATAGAAGGGGTTGTTAAGCAGCAGTAGAGGGGCTAGGGGCATCGACTGTGGTAGAAGAGAAATTTCATAGGGGTAAGAGAGCTAGAGGGGTTTCTCACGAGGAGGGGAAAAATAGGTTTCTCATGGGGTTAAGTAAAACATACATTGTCAGATATTATAAACAAAAAATGAGATAATCCAATTTGGGGGTGGACACAGGATGTTGTGTAACCTTTCTCGTCAGTTAATGTACATGAAACCGATGAGATAGATTTTAAGGGTTATGCTTCTATCTTGTAGATCGGTATACAAGAAATTGACACCATAGGATTTTTGCGGAGATGTGAACTCTCTCCCAAAAATTTTCTTGATATTTCAAGTGGGCTCTATGTTGTCAGTTTTTTATGAAGCAATTGACAAGATAAATAAAGCACAACCCATTTTTTCTCAGTTATCCAACCATGTAGGTTTTCTTTTTATAACTTACATCGTCGATTTCTCTTAGAAAAACAACCAACGATATAAGTCATATTTGTACTAGTGTGAACTTTATATTTTTCAAATTCAAGTGAGAATGACTTGAAAGTATTGAATATCACATTAGGGCTTTGGATTAGGGAATGTAAGTGTTCAGCAATGTTGATCTTGGTCATTACATTTTTATACTTATTTCATAGTACATCGTATAATTATGTGATGTGAGCCCAACATGGATGTATCAAAATATAACCCCAATAGGAAACACATTTATTTTGTTTTTCTTTGAACTCTCAATATAAGAGAAACAAGATAATAGTTCAATGTTGGCAACTACCTCGGGGAGACCGTAATCTAAAGACATGAAGTCTTGTTTTATGATATCCATCTTGGATTGTTTTTTGAGATTGATTGTATTTAAATACATGTGTTGTTTTATATGAGAAATTCACTTTTCATTATTTAAAATTAAATTTTGGTTCATGCACTATTTTATGAGTTCATTTTCATTTTATTTATAGCCTTATTTGTTGGGTTATATGATATGCTTGATTAAAAATGAGACGATTTCTCTATTGAAGAGTTTTGATTCATGCAAAAGTTATATCATATTTTGGGCGTATGTGCCATACTGTTGATATGCAGTAAGTATGTGTTTTGGGATCTACAAACAAGTTTAGCATCATTTCATATGAGGTATGTACTTTTTTCATGTCTTTTTTGGTGTACTTGATGCCCTAAAATCATTAATTTGTTACAGTTTAGAACCAAATCCTAGTCTCTACCAATGTGCAATTAGTGTATTATTTCCAAGTCTTATCTAGTGTATGGAGCCTCATTCTTTCATTTAGTTTGATCTAAAGACCTTCTAGGTTATGTGCCATCCTAGAAATGGTGTAACTCTTTCTGGGTTTCCCCTACCATCATGCGCCCCCTCTATATTTATTCTAGGTCTGTTGAACTACAAGGAAGACCCATGGATAATTTCCAAGCAGTTTAGTTCCATGAGTCCTAAGTTTTGTTCTCAAAATAATAGCATGAAAATTTATCTGATGAGTTCTAGTAGGATGAGAAACCAATCAAGTAATTTCTCATATGTGTCCCTATGTTGGTTTTCTTTTTGCCACACATCTGTGGGTAGTATTGTATTCATCGATATTATTTCTATGTGACATGTGGATTTGAAGTTTCTAGTTTCACTAAAATGTATATATATGAATAAATGTTTAAATAGAATGTGGGATACATTGGTCTTTTCAAATAGGTTTTTGATCTATAAAATCAGCTTAATATGATTATATAGGAAATAAATTTTAAGTTTGTGGTAAGAAAGAAAACATAATAAAATTTGGAATCATAAAAAATCTAAAAGATGATATTTTTTGTCCTAGTTCACTAAAAACAAAAGGAACATTTTAGGTTTAGGTTAATTTAATGATAAATAAACCCTAACCTTGTCTATATGTTAATAAGTGTTTTGAGACCTTGTCCTTGATCTAGGACTTGACCATAAAAATTGTTTGTGCTGATTATTAAGTATGTTTTGTTTTTTTATGACTCATGTTAGAGAGTTTATAAATTTATCTTGCTTGACCTAAGTTAAGGCATATGTGTTTCACTCATCGTATTTAATGTCTCCTTGACTTGATAGTGCATACCGTTATTTGGAGTTGGCATGCATGTTGAACCCTATTTATGATATCTTGTTTAGATGTATTCAATTTGCATCCTAATCATATATCTAACCTATCTTTGTGGTGGAAACCCTAATTGACCATCTTTTATAGTGGAAACCTTAAATGTATTTTATAGAAACTTTGTAATTCTTATTGTGACTAAAATTGCATATGCGACTACACATATCATTAATGTAGTTACTAGATTCTTGTAAATTTAGTACTACTAGAGTCATGCAGTTACTTTGGTTGTTTATTTACTTTTTGAGTTAGGTGTCCATGAGATATTTTGAGATGGATGGAGGTTATATACCCCATACACGGGTTATGTTCCTAACTTGTTCTACATTCATGGGGTGATTTAGTTTTATATTGTGGGACTTTATTCGTGTTCCATTTTTATCTGGTTTAGGTGATGTGTCCTAACTACTATTTTATATACATACTAGTACTTTGTTATATCACTAATGATTTAACTATCTATTTATGGGTTATATACTTATATTCACTAACTAAACTGTATATGCTCTTGTGGCATACTTCAAATTTTAAAATGGCAAGTTGGTCTTTTGGAGTATCTTGGATATTGGAATCTCACTTTTGGAAAATATGCTTCTAAATCATAATTTGTAACTCTTGTATATTTGCACCTTGTTATTATTCTTCTTTTGAAATCACTTTTGTGTCAGTTCTATTTGTTTTCTCTCTTTCTTTGATGGTTTCCTTGATGCTTAGATTTGTTTTCCTTTTCCTTCATATTTCTATGTTCCCTGTTTATGTAATCATACTTGTAGGGATATTGTCAGATTGGGTCAGTCTAATCTAACCCAAGTCCCAACCAACATAACTTGACTCATACATGGTTCATGTATTTTACATGGATGGGCTTGACCAAAAGGTTTGACCCAGATTAATATACATTTTGGATTTGGGACAAGGTAAACCCAGACGCAAAACCCCAACTAGCTAGATTAATTACTTAGACATGTATATATAACCAGATTTCTATATATAAAAACTATATGTTATCTGCTATAAATTACTAAAAACTTTTCAAATTACATGTGATCTTTAATATTTTTCATCAACATATTTACAATAATGAAAGAACGATATCCTAGAGTATATTTAAGCTATATGTGTCACTGTGATTTAATGTGTTTTCTATAATCTAGTATATAATCACCTTATAGATTGAATGTATATAATTTACAATACATGTGTTTTGAATATCATCTCAACTTGACATTTCTAGATTATGGATTGGGATAAAATATCCATATTCTAATCAATAATCATAGTAAAATGTTTGTTTGATAAATAGTTGGATGATTTTTAAGTATATCCCAGTAAATAGGATATGACTATGATTTTTAATGTGTAATCTTGACAAAATTATTTTAATATCCATTGTATACTTTACAACTTGTAAGTATGAAAGAATTGTGAATGATACTTGTAGGTTACATGTATCAGTTGGTACACATTTTTTAAATTCAATTCGTAATATATTTATGTGTATGTGTGTTTAAAAAAATATCCCCACATTAGCATGTTGTCAGGTCTAGCCTGAATTCGACCTGAAATTGGCTATATTATGTAGGTCGGGTATGAATTTAAAATTTTTAAACATTTCTAGGCCTAGACATGGCTCATAACTCATTTAACAAATGGGTTTAGGCACATGATATGGAAAAATGCGATATAACCCGACCAGTTAAGTGAAGAAGGCTTTGGAAGGATGATCAAGTGACCAAGATGTGTACAAGTATAGCCGACATGTTCTGAAGATAAGGTTTTGATCAGTTATCCTTTGTAGTCAAACATGTTTAATCTAGTCATACACTTTCCTTTATCTTCTCACCCATGTGAATGTTGGACCTTTTGTCTTGGGAAGTAATAATATGAAAATAATTTCATTCTACTACTATACTTTGATTTTTATGTATTAAAAACATACTTGTATTATTGAATAATGGGATAATCATCCCTTGTGAAAAAATTTGAGAATTTGCCATGATTTATTTTACTCTTATTTGATTGATTAGTGAGTGGTACCCCACTTCGGTCATGCTCATTACATTATCGCTTTGGAAAAGATTTTTTAAGTTTGAAATGTTTATAGTTCCTAGGTCTTATACCATGGTGTCCTTGATCATTCCTAAAGTGAGTGTGTATCATTTGGGTTATTTTACTTGCTACTGTATGGTTGTGAAGAAAAGGGAAATCCTTGTAGTTGTGAAGAAAAGGGAATCCTCTTTCGCCGTTGATGTTATACATCAACAAAATTTGGTGTCGTGAATCAATAATTTTGTGATGTAGTTTGACTTAGTAATGAAAGGACAAAGCATGCATCCCAGGGTGATATAATTATTGCAATCCTTAGGAACTTGACGTCCAAAATTTTTGCAACATTTTCTTTTATATCTAATGCAATATTATCCCCAGTTTGTTTTAAGTAACGGCAAACCATGTTTAAAAAATGCAAATAAAGAAATACTTTGAAAAATTGAACGTACAGTCACTATGTGGCTAGCTAGGTTGTTGAAGTGGCTATTGGTCATTTCTCTAACTCCAAGACAACAACAAAACCATTGTTATTTGTTATGGTCTCATTAAAAAAGAAGATCTATATAAAAAGGCAAGCGTTGTCCTATGTGCCAAAATTTGATTGATAAGTTTTCTTTCAGTTAATACTATAGTTGATAATGAAACTCCTAAATCAGCATTGTACCGTTCAATTTTTGGATGATGACTACATTTCATGTAGGAGAAAACTCTAGCCAAGAATATACACATTCACAATGAAAGTAACAATGAAACAAACAAAAAATTAAAGAACTATACATGTATTCAGATACAATGTGTCGAAGACATTATCATGCAGGAGGTTGATGATCGTTTTTACACTAACGGCATAGAAATGAACTTAGAGGTCATATAACTAATGGAAGAAACTCAAAGGCCATCTCAACCACATTACTAAAATCTCCCTAAATGTGTGGCATCGAAGAGATGAAAAACGTCAGCTCCTCGTTAGCGGAGTAGGGAAGAGCAAACGTAACATCATATTGTCAAATTCATTAATTAAGAATCTTGCATTTGTCAATAGTTTTGTCCTCATTCATGATTTGATACTAGTGGTTTGCATTACTTTTTGCATACTTTAGCACTGATTCATGAGTTACGTATTAGTGACATGCATGATTTTACATTCTTGCGGTACTTTTTATGTACTTTAGCATTGGTTTATGATACACGGAGAAGAAATCAACAAAGAAACACAAAATCGAATGAAAATGTACTTTTCATTTATACTATCGCTGTCCTGGTTTCATGGCACTGTGGCGACATATCCAATTTGCTGTTGTGAAATGCTGATTCGGGCGTATCACAATTAATCTTTGCCGTACAAACACGCCATTAATTTTTAGGGATGTATTTTTGGGCTAGATATAAGGTAGGGGTGGTCTGGCTGTCACAGCAGATTTGAGTCTTGTGGCAACTCCTAATCATTTTCATTATTTTCTCAAATAATTATGATATTTGAATTTTCCATTAATTTTAACAATCTACGACACATATATAAAAGTGACGTTTATATACTAGTGTCACACATACGTAGAAAGTACGTAAGCTTGTATCTAATTGGCACATAGAAAGCACGTAAGCTTGTATCGAATTGGCACATATTCTAGTATACCATTCAGTAGCAAAAAACATACTATAGGACCGCACCTATATTATTTTTATAGGACAACCAATCACAATGCACTATTTCCTCCTCCTCTCTCCTCTTTAAAATTCCACCCTTTAAAAAAAATAAGAAGAGAGAAATGTCCGTTGTATATTAACAAATTTCTATTAGATCCTACATGTTTTCCATTTAGTGTATATTAGCTGCTTCCTACGTCCCAGATAGCAAGAGAAACCAAACTTGATAAGTCGTCGGAGACTTCCTACGTACCAGCCCCCGGCATATTAAGATGCTTTTGGGACAAACCGGCGGGGGAGGACGTGACCTGCCGGCAAGTTTAGCCCATAATCCATAATAACTGGCTTTCGCAAGTCACGTCCAGACTTGTATCTTGCTGGTAATGAAGCAAACCAAAAATTAAGAACACCAGCTTAGTGATGGCGCGGAATGTAGACAGTGCATCCCCATCTCTGATTGACAGTCGATTCTGACATCACATGTGCATATATACATATTCGTGTATCCAACCAGCCTTATGACACTGTCCTTTAACAACTAGGAAAAAATACCTAAATGGCACATTTGTCAATTTTAATTACCTAAATGGCACGTTCTTGAACTTATTGCCCAAAATGGCACATTTCTGAAGCAATGCGTCCCCTGCCGGGACGCATTGCTCTCCCGCGAGCCAATGCGTCCCGGTGGGAGACGCATTGGTCCCACAGGAGGACAATGCGTCCCGAGCCGTGACGCATTGCTCTGTTGTGGGACCAATGCGTCCCCCGCCGGGACGCATTGCCACGCGGCAGAGCAATGCGTCCCGGCGGGGGACGCATTGGCCCCACGGGAGTGCAATGCGTCCCGAACCGGGACGCATTGCCCTTTGTGGGACCAATACGTCGCGCCTCGGGACGCGCCCAACGGCTAGAATTTGCCACGCGGGCAATGCGTCCGGGACGGGGACGCATTGCTCCCAGGTCAACGGCTATGTTACCGTTGGGCCGCCGCGCGGCGGTCCACGTGGGCGCAATGCGTCCCCAACCGGGACGCATTGCTCCCCTATATATATTGGCCGAAAACAGCCCCCCAAACTCACATCATTCTTCATTTCCTTCATCTAGCTCTATACTCCCATTGCTCTGGAGCTTCTTCTCGGATTTCTATTGCTTTGGATGCTTTCTAGCTTATTTCGGGCGATCTTGGAGCTGATATCTGCTACTGCTCGGAGACTACTTGGAGCTTCTTCTTTCTCTTCTTCTATTCTTCGATTGTCAACAGATAACTCTCCATTTCAGGTATTTGTTCTACCAAAATTTTAATTTTCAAAATATGAACTTAACTTTAGTACGAAATATTACAACTGAAATAAATGTATTGTTACTCTTTAATTGTACATTACTGAAATAATGATGTAGAAAATGACAATTGAAGGCTACTTAATACCTGAAAATGTATTGTTCGAAATTGCAAAATTGTTATTTTGAAATGTTAGTGTTACTAAAAAATTAGCAAAATTGTTGTTATGAAATGTTAGTTAATTTTACTGAAAAAATAGCAAAATTGTTGTTCTTAATTGTTGTTCACTGTTAATGTTATAGAAAAAGTAGTCCAATAAATTTAATTCCAAATTGATGTCACTGCTCTAAAATATTGATTTATGTTGATATAATGTCATAAAATATGAATTTCTTTCTGATGTTAATATAATATTCTAAAATATAGGAACATGGCATCTAGTTCAAATTCACGAATTGTGAAGATGCGATATGATGGGCAATTTCTCTCTGATGGGTCTTATTCTAGTCGATCTGTTAGACCCATAAACATTTCACTTATTAATACCCTATCTGAACTAAAATCATATATCTATACAACACTTGACATCAATCCCAACCACTTCTCTATCAAAATATCCTATCTTTTCCCTGGAGAAAATCATATGCTCATACAAGTTGATGATGATGATGCATACAGAACCTTGTTATCACTTTCAGCTGATGCCTATATTGATGTGTTTCTTGAAAAAATATCTATCCACCAACAACCTTATTTAATGAGTCTATTGAATCAATTTCAATCTCAATTCTCTCGGAGTCAACCACCTCAATTATCTCAAAGTCATTTAACTACTGAATGGAGTCAACCACCTCAATTCAGTCTTACACCTCAATTCAGTCTTAGCAATTTAACAGCTGAGTGGAGTGAACCACCTCAATTTTCTCAAAATCTAACTACTGAGAATATTGGTGTTGAGGTTGAGGAGGGAGATAATGATTGTGATCATGAAGATGATAATGATAGTGATCATGAAGGTGATAACAATAGTGACATTGAAGGTGGTAATAACAGTGAACCACCTGAGGATGAGTCATTGACTGAAACCGATGCTGAGCACACACATCCATTCCCTGACTCTATTGTAGCATTGAGTCATATTCCATCCATATTTGACAACCAATGGCCCCAACATGAACACATTGATTCCAACTATGAAGCTTTTCAAGATGATGACTGGGTGGAAGATTTTTGTCATGAATTTCGTCTCGATTACAATCCTTCCAGTGCTGTTATATATGAGGGTGCTTTATTTGCATCTAAAGTTGTACTGGTTGAGACACTCCAAAAATGGTCGGTACAAAAGAATGTCCAGTACCGTACATTACGCTCAAATAATCGTCATCTTAAACTTGCTTGTATCCATGATGAACGATGTCCTTGGAGATTGACCGCTTGCCAGTCCAAAAAAGCAGGTGGCATGTGGAAGATAAAACGTTGTAAAGAAGGCCACAATTGTGAATTAACTGTTATGAATCATGATCATCACCAAGTCACAGCATCTTATATTTCTTGAATGATAATGCCAATCCTAGTATCACGACTGGATATGTCGACACGAGAAATTCGTGACAAGGTGAATGCTGAACTAAGGCTCAATATATCTTACAAGAAGGCATATCTAGCGAGGAGGAAGGTTGTTTGTAAAATATTTGGAGACTGGGAATCATCATATCATAGTTTGTTGTCGTTCCTAATTTCTCTGACACAATATATTCCAAGAACTATATATGCCCACCTTATTGATGATTATATCCTTCAAACTGAAGGCACTCGTAGATTCAAGCGGGTGTTTTGGGCATTTGGTCCAGCTGTGAGGGGTTGGGCCTATTGTAGGCCTGTTCTTACTGTTGATGGCACATTTTTAACAGGAAAATATACTGGCATACTTCTCCTTGCATGTGGCATAGATGCTGATAATGGTCTATTTCCACTTGCTTTTGCTGTTGTCGAGAAAGAAAATAAGGACTCCTGGGAGTGGTTCTTTGGTTCTCTACAAACTTGTATTCCAATCATTCCACGACGTACAGACTTGTGTATTATTTCTGATCGAATGAGTGGGATTTTTCCAGCCCTTCAATCAAAATTTCATTGGGCTCAACATCGTTATTGTCTTCGACATCTTCGGGAGAACTTCCATAAGCAGTTCAAGTCCAAGGAGTTGAGGGACCTTATGTGGAAGGTGGGATCCACAACTGATACACATGAATTTGATCGTCATATGACTGTTATAGAAACCATAGAACCAGCAGCGAAGTCATATTTATTGGGCCAAAATCCAGTACATTGGGCTCTCGCATATGACAGAGGTTGCAGGTATGGGTCATTGACTACCAATCATGTTGAAGGCTGTAATGGAGTCTTAAAAGGTGTTAGAGGTTTGCCAATACAAGCGTTAATTGTTGCCACATACTATCGCTCTGTGACCATGTGGCTGTGCAGGCGTAATCTCGCAAATAAACGTGCACAACATGGATTTCATTGGCCCTTTAAGGTTCATGATAAGCTTTATAATGTTCGAGAGGATGCAAAAAAATTGACAATACACATCCGTGTGAACAATGATGAATGGCTTGTTGGTGACATGGATGGATATAAATTTCAAGTAATAGTGCGTCCAAATGGTGGCAGTGAATGCAGCTGTGGTTTTCCACAACAATGGCATTTTCCATGCTCTCATGTTTGGGTAGCTGCAGAATCTGTCAATTGGGATCTTGATGCACTCGTGAGTGCATATTATACAAATGAGGCTTATCTAAATGCGTACAGAACTGAATTTCGTGGCATTCCCGACAAGAGGTATTGGCCTCAATTTGATGAAAGTAGAGGTATTTATCCCTTATTACCCCCTAGGAAACAAAGGCAAGCTGGAAGACCAAAGAAAAAGAGAAGGCATTCAACTATGGATGTTGATCCAAATCAGTATACATATCACTGTCATAAGTGTGGCAGAAAGGGCCATAATAGACGCACTTGTCCTAATGTCATATGATGGCTTCTCTAATGTAATGTTTGCAATTTCAATTTACTCAAGTCATGTAATATTTGCAGTTTCAATTTAACTAAAGTCATGTAATGTTTGCAATTTCACTAAAGTCATGTAATGTTTGTAATTTCAATTTCTATAGATGGCTCATCGAAGGACATGGACATTTCACATGTCCGTAGAGTTAATCCAAATAATAGCTACGAAGTGCCTACAGGGAAAAATGGCTCATCAAACTCTATTGGATGATGACTGGAATGATGTACCAGATTTGTTGCACAACAAGTTAGGATTTATAGTGACAAAAGAACAAGCAAAATTTCATTGGCAATTTTTAAAGCAAATGTTTCACATGTATGAAGAACTTCTTGAGCTACCTGGTTGGTATTGGGATCACACAAAACAGAAAGCAATTCCAATCAACGAACAAGTAAAAAACCAGTTAGCTGTATCACATCCAGAGATACATCGAGTGGTACATCAAGTGTGGCCATTTTATGAACCTCTAGATGAGATACTGAATCAAATGCAGTAATTTCATGTAGTTCATGTTGTATTTTTATATTGTTTGTTAATGTAATTCATGTTGTTCATGTTGTAATTTCATCTTATCTAATGAAGAATCTTGACAATCTTAAATGTTGTACACTATTTGCACTTTTCATGTAATGTAATTTTTGCACTTTTCATTTAATGAAATATTTTCACTTTTCATAGATATGGCTCCTAGATAAGAAACCTACCGACTCTCCCAGCACCACATTATGTTGGCACAATGGCCTATTATTGACCAGGATGTTTTAGACAATATTTCCATAGCTGGTTTTGGGCTTATTCATAGGCTACCATGTATCCACCTTGACCCTACTTTAATAACTGCATTAGTTAACAGGTGGGACAACTCTAGCAATACTTTTAGGCTTCCCCCTTTTGAGATGAGTGTCACTCTTCAGGATGTTGCAGTTCTTTTAGGCCTGAGGATTGATGGCCCACCGGTTATAGCTTCATATCCTTTAGGTGTAAATGAGGGGCAATTTTCTTCATGGACTCACCTTTGTGAGAATTTCTTAGGAGATGCATCAGATGGGATGTCTAAGGGGCATATCTCCTTGATTTGGTTGCGTGAGACCTTCAAGGATATGGATCTGACCGCGGGTGATGAACAACAACAAGTAGAAATGAGGACAAGGTATACTAGGGCATATCTCTTATATTTCTTAGGTAGTTACCTTATCCCAGATAGTACAGGGGATAGAGTTCATGTTAGGTATCTCCCTCTTGTGTCCGATTTTGCACGTTGTGGCACTCTATCTTGGGGTGCTGCAACTCTAGCTTTCTTATATAGGGAGTTGTATAAGGCAACCACCCGGTCTAGGAGAACAGCCCATCTATCAGGTTGTGTGTGCCTATTATAGCTGTGGTGTTGGGAGAGGTTGGGAATTGGACGCCCAGGTACAATTAGAATGCGCTGGAATGATTGGCCAGAAGATGTTCCCTTGGGCTACAGGTTAAAGATCAACACAATTAACTTTTTTATTTGTCTAAATATTATGTAGTATTTATCTAAATTTAGTTTCTCAATTTAATAGGTGGCCTACCTTTGTCCAAAGGAGTCAAACTATCAGGGGAACAATTCAATTTTACGATTCAGCATTTGACCAGATTTTGCCCTCACAGGTATAACTTACTTACCTCTGTTGTTTGGTATGTTTTATTTATTTACAATTTACTCCTTTTTATATGATACACGTTGTTTATATGAATAACAGATAGAGTTGACTCCTTACACTGCTGAGGTTCTCGAGAGATTGCCTGCCATTTGTAGAGATGGTAGTGATATTTGGTTGGCACGAGTGCCTCTGTTGTGCTACACAATAGTGGAGTGGCACTTTCCCGACAGAGTACTTGGACAGTTCGGCTTTGTTCAAGTACAACTTACTCTTGAGCTGTCGTAGCTTAGCCGGATAGATGGGAGGGGTCATGCGGCTGAGGATTGGATGCTTCATTATAGGCAGGAGGTGCAGATGTGGAACAACAGACGTGAGAGCTTAGTTCCCGCTCCACCAGTTGATACAGTCTACAGTCCTCAGGTTCACTATGTATGGTATCATCCACAATACATTGTGCCCCCTCCAGATATGCCTCCAAGCATATACTACCCGCAAAGTTATCGTCAACAGGAATTTGTGAGTATCATTATTATTTTCTTTTACAAATTGTTATTATTTATCTTTGTTATTTGTAATATATGTAATTGGTCTTTATTATGTGTACATACTTTATTTTACAGGTACAAACACATGTGGCGATCCGAGCGGCAGTAGAGCACGCCCCTGCACAGATCAGAGACAGCATCTATACCATCCAGGGGAGTTACTTTGATAGTCTTCCCGACTATGCTCGGCCGTGGGATCCCATACCCACTCATACCACAGCCCCTGAGCCCACTCCTACTCCTACTCCTACTCCTACTCCTACTGTTGAGCCCACTCCCACTCCCACTTCTCAGTTCATGTCATGGGGACCGACAGGGCCATATTTTTCAGGAGTTGCTTCATATTCCTCATTCATCACCCCACCTCAACCACCATCATACCATGGAGCAAGTTCTTCTTCTGCTCCATACACTCCATTCCCACCAGCAATTATTCCCGAGAGCCGACCACCATCTTATGTCACATATTCACCTACTCCGTTTGATTTCTCAGGATGCACCCCACCCGATGCATCCTATCCTGGTTTTCCTATACCCCTCACCCCACCTCCACCTTTTCATTTCTTCCCTGATGCTCGCCAGCAGCCTCCTACACAGTTGTCCCCAGTTCAGCAGTCTCCAGATGACATCGGTACAGAGGATCCTGATGTAGAGGGACGTGGGCGAGGACGTCGTGGGCGAGGACGACATACTTAGTTTTTTATATATTGTACAGCTTTGTATGTATGCCTTTGTGAGGACATCTATTGTATGTGGATCTATCATATTATGATATGACATTGGTTCATTTTGGATCATGTTGTTGTGGATCTATCATATTGTTCTGTTGTGTATTATTTTCTCGTCATGTTGGTTCATGTTTTAACCTTGTTTTTAATTGCTATCTAAATTATTTGGATTAAGTTCATATTATATAATCAATTAGGAACCAACCAATGTTGGTTGCAATATACTTATATATTCCATATGCATGTTACGACCTATTGAAATTGACAAATTTATAATAATTGAGTATATTATAGACATCCAAATACAAGTGAACGAATTATAAATGTATAAATATAATCAATATTGTTAATTTACATATCAATAACATATCAGTGATTGCAAAAAATGATTAAAAAAACCAATGCGTCATGCATGGGGACGCATTGCTCCAATGCGTCCTGCATGGAGACTCATTGAGCAATGCGTCTCATCTGGAGACGCATTGGTCCCACACAAGGGCAATGCGTCCCGAGCCGTGACGCATTGCAGTCCTGTGGGGTCAATGTGTCCCTTTCCGGGACTCATTGCTCTGCCGCGTGGCAATGCGTCCCGGCGGGGGACGCATTGGTCCCACAACAGAGCAATGTGTCACGGCTCGGGACGCATTGCCCTCCTGTGGGACCAATGCGTCCCCCACCGGGATGCATTGCCTCGCGGGAGAGCAATGCGTCCCAGCAGGGGACGTATTGCTCCAAAATGTGCCATTTTGGGCAATAAGTTCAAGAACATGCCATTTAGGTAATTAAAATTGGCAAATGTGCCATTTAGGTATTTTTTCCTAACAACTATTCAGCTCTGAAACACCAGGTAAACAACAATGATCACCTCTAGGAGGCAGGTTTGTATTTTCTTTGATTTTCATTGGTGTAGTCCTGTCAAAGCAAATACATGCAAGCTGTCCCTACCTGCCCCCTACATCCACAATATCTTCTTCCAGAATATCAATTGGGAATCTGGGATGCAGACGTCCAGGACCCAAAATTGTCGGGTCCTTGCAATCTGTTTTCCTATTTTGTTTGGCGACCTAAAATTAATGGAGGCTAATCAAAGACAAGCATGCCAGCAAAGCGCAAGCAGGAAGACCACAATATCATATATAATAGTGCGGGTACTGCATCACCATCTTGGATATAACAGTCGGATCTTACATCACATGGGCAGAAATCTTCGTGCTCTGCATGGGTCCAACCAGCCGTGTGACATTGTCCCCTGGGCAACTCCCTTCTCTTCTTAGAATCTCTGCTATATAAAACGGGTGTTCTCAGCATTCTCTTATCCAGCAACCCATCGAAAGGCGAAAGCAATCACACCACACTACTTCAACATTCAGCTCTAAAAGCACAACAAACACGACCATGATCAGCTCCAGGAGGCTCGCACAAATGGCGAGGAGGTGGATGAAGGCTGCAAACATCGGGAAAAAGAGAATATCTTCCCACACGGCCACCAACAAGCAGACAGTAGCAGCATCACCTCCTCCCCTCCCTCAAAAGGGCCAGCTTACACTATACTCCAGCGATGGGCAATGGTTCCTCGTTCCTCTAGCATGGCTTCGGACAGTCGTTTTCCTGGAGTTATTCCGTCAGGCGGAGGAGGAGTTTGGATTGTCGACAAATGGGCCCATCACGCTCCCCTGTGACGCCGCGTTCATGGAGGAGATTGTGGCGGCGCTTCGGAAGGGCACCAGAATTGGTCGCTCCTTGTGCTCCGAATTCGGTCGAGGGTCGCTTGCATGGGAACAAACCCAGATGCGGCATCTTGCCTGCGCCGTTTGATAGATAGGTGAAAGTGGCCGTCCGTCCGACAGAAATGGAAGCAAACTTCCCGCAGGCAACTCCGTTGCAGTTGTGGAGGATTTTGTTCACCTTCCTCTTTACGCTAGCTATATACTATGTACAGCAGCGCGATAATTACACAGTATACATTTAATTTTTCTTACAAACAACAGTTTTCCTATGTCTTTACGTTAATGAAATAGCGAAAAGAAGCGTGATATGAATGTTCTCTCCATTGCCGCATTCATCATCAACGTGTCTAACTAATCTCTTCCCAACGGCTTATATAAGCAAGCATGTTGAAGAAAAGGGAAGAGACAAGGTTCGCCTTGGTTCCAACATAAATGGTAGAGAAGATAGATAGAATGGGGAAAGACGCGTAGTGTTTACAAGATCTTTTACCAACAAAAAATTCAAATAAAACCTTGTTGAGAAATGAAGGCTTATGCAAATTGTGTCAGTCTCTCATTCACATTCTGAATTGAAATCAGTTAACATGCTTTGTCATCCATCCGCACCTTCCCCTTCTTTTTTTCTTAGTTGATGTCCATTCCCCTAAATGCTTGCATAACATATTATATGCAAGATTATCAGAACCGAACATGTAAGCAAAGTAGTGAGGTTCCAGGTACTCAGTTCTCGGTTCACAGGGTCAACCGGTGGTTGACCGATGCAATAGGTGATGTCAGCATGTCATTATAAATTGCTTTAAAATATAATAATATATAAAAAATAACAAGAGGTAAACCTATCAACGAGAATATCAGAATATAGCATAGAAACGTCGACAATAATCTAATCGAACACTAAATTTCATGTGCCAAAATTTAGTGGAAGAGAAAAGGAGGATATGAATATGGAAGGGGCAAGTGGGATAAACATAAAATGGATCTCGGAGTCAAGATATACACATGGGGAAAAATCGGTAGGTTGGGGGAAAATGGGACTAGTTCATTGGTTCAACTGATCAGTTGATCGATATTGTCCGGTTTGAGATCATTTTCAGGTTTGTGAGAGAATTAAATTGCCCCAACCACAAATTCTAGGTTTAATCGGCCAAGTCAGTTAAGTTATGACAATCTGGTATCTACATTTATTGAGAAATAAAACACTGTCTTGGATATTTATTTATATAAATTCAGTTTTTCCATCTTATTTTTTAGAAGTACCACCTACAAATTTGACTTCTAAGTATGGACTCCATCTCAAAATAAAGGAGAAAAATAAGAGCATGAAACACACCCCTTTTCTCAATCATAAGAGCATAAGAGTTCATTATACTCACAGATGGGATATCATTTTACTTGAAAATATGTGCCTCTATACAAAGAGGGTTTATATATATATATATATATATATATATATATATATATATACACACACACACATAAATACATACACACATATATACATATATATATGTCGGAATTGGGTAAATTTTATTTCAAAGCACCTAACAAAAGTTAGGCTCAAAGTTACATAATAGTCCCACGCTACTACACTCACTCTCTCATATTGAAAAGACAAAACTATACAATTGTCCTATTGATGTAAAATTTACAAATCTTTTTTGCAATGGCTTCAGCGTTCCTTCTCTTACTGTTATGCTTTCTATCGTTCCTTTCCCTCCAGACATGGTATATTATGCCTGAGTACAGCATTAGCATCTTCCTCTTCTGGGGGCCAACTCCTTTTCCCAGCACGGTTGTCATCTCTTTTGGATTCTTCATATGGAGAGAAGTAAACTTCAGAGTATTGCATGTCCTTTTCCAGATCTCAATAACGAGTTTGCAGTCTTTGAAAAGGTGAGAGTGGGATTCTTCTTCCTCGCAGAAGTAGCATTTGTTGATAGTACATGGGTACCATTTCTCAATCTTATCTAGGGTGGGCATGGATTTATTCACTGCACGATATAGGCATAAAGACCGCTTGGGTATTTCATATTCATTCGAGTTGAACTGAGTGCAGTAATTGTGATCTCCTCTATTTTGAACTAGTTGCCAAATGTCCAAATTAGGATCAATTAGCTGCCAGGTTTCGTTTCTCAGATGAAAGCAATGCTTCACTTGTTTCCATAGAGTTGACATTCTGTTGATAACTCTAGAGTAACCTTCTCTTGTTCTAGGCTCAAAGTCCATACCATTAGGGACTCTGGTTCTCATCCATTTAGCCCAAGGGGGGTGCCCAGATTGAAGTTTATAATTCTCTTAATTGTAGCCCAATTGGCTATCTCGAGGGTAGTTTTGAGACCTACTCCTCCTTGTTCCTTTGGTAGTGCCAGCCTCGAGTACTTCATAGGATGTGTGCCTCCTGCCCAAATAAAGTTGGACATAGACATTTTTATTCGGTCAAGTACAACTTTAGGAATCTCACCTTGTTGAGACCAGAAAATTAGTAAGCCTTCGCTTGTAAACTTTGCCAAAATGATTCTTCCAACCATTGAAGTTTTGGCGAGTGGCCATCTGGCGATCATCTCCTCCAGCTTGTTAGTGCATTCGTTGAAGTCTTTCACCTATAGGTTTCCTCCTACTAGAGGGAATCCTAGATATTTTGTTGGCAAGTGAGATATTTCAGTCTCCAAAGCCTCTTTAATGGAGTCTCTAATATGGTCACAATTTATTGATATGAACACTTGTGTCTTCTGTTGATTTGTCTTCAGACCAGTTTGAGCCCTAAACCTTGTTAAGAGTCTTTTGAGATTGAGCAAGTGATGGACTTTGGATTCAAGGAATACTAGAACATCATCTGCAAATATGATGTGACTCCATGCACGAGTCCCATGAATAGTGTAGGACTTTAGCTCTTTCTTTTCTACTGCTTCGTTCATGATTTGTGTGAAGTACTCCATCAAGATGGTGAATAGGAGGGGGGAGAGGGGGTCTCCCTGTCGCAACCCATTCGAACTTTTGAAGATGCCATTAGGGGTACCATTAACTAGGACTAAGAAGTTGGTTGTGGACACACATTGCCTCATTAATGCAATCCAGCTCTCGTTGAATCTAATTTGCTTCATTATCCACCATAGTTTGTCCCAGGGAACATTGCCAAAGGCCTTGGAGACGTCAATTTTGATGCAGACTTTTTTATGACCTCTGTTAACATTGAAATCCGCCATGAATTCCCCTACCAATAAGCCGCAGTCTAAAATGCTTCTTCCAGACATGAAAGAACCATGTTGCTCTGAGACTAGGAGAGGTAACACCATCTTTAAGCACTCTGCTAGGATCTTAGAAATAACCTTGTATTGTATGTTACAACAGGCAATCGGCCTAAAGTCGGTGAGTGACAAAGTTGTCTTTTTTTTTTGAACAAGAACCAGAAAAGCATGGTTAACTTGTCTCATCATCAACCCTCTTTCCATAAACCACTTCACTCCTATACACAGGTCACACTTGGTAATCTCCCAGGCATCCCAGAAGAAATATGAGTTGAAACCATCTGGGCCTGGCAATTTACCAGTGCCTATGCTCCAAAGAGCCTCTTTTATTTCAGCTTCATTTACAAACCTGCACAGGAAATTATTATGAGAGTTAGTTAGATTTGCCTTCCATCTCAGGCCTTTCTCTTCAACTGGTTGTTCTTCTTGAGGTTTTTTGTACAAATTCTTGTAGAATTCGTTGGCTTGAGCTTCAAGTCCCTCTTGATTGTTAATAACTTCTCCTTCTGCATTTATGAGCTCAGTAATTGATTTATGTGCCTCCCTCTTCTAGACTGCATTATGATATAATCTAGTATTGTGATCCCCAGCATCCAGCCATTTCTGTCTGCTCCTTTGCCATGCAAAACTTTCCTTGGATTTTTTAAGGTCTTCTAGCATCCTTTTAAGATTCAGTTCTTCGTCTATGAGCATTGGGTTCAAAGGGTCTGATAGTAAAGCACTTCTGATCAAGACAAGTTCCTTCTTAGTGCTCTCAAGAAGTTTAGGAATATTAACATACTCCTTAGACCACACTTTAATTTTTTGTTTGACGTGCATGAGTTTCTTTGTGAAAACAAATAGAGGGTTTCCTTCAACTTCCAGATCCCACGCTTCCTTCAGTGGTTCTTTATAGCCCTTCCAGGTAGTCTAGAAGTTTAAAATTTTGAACGGCCTAGGTCTCTTAATTTTCTCGTACAATTGCATGATGATCGAGGCATGATCGCTAATATCTGCGTTGGCAACTTTGATTTGTACAGTAAGTAGTATATTGAGCCAGGTTGCATTGACTAGGGCTTTATCGAGCTTGCTAGCTATGCATTTGTCTAGCTTACCCTCATTATTCCATGTATAAATCCCATCTCTAGTCATTGGTAACTCGCACAGTTCAGCTACATTTATTGTGTAATTGAATGATTTTATGAACGCTTCTGGAACAAGTCATCCCCCTTTCTTTTCTTCTTGCAATCTAATATTATTGAAGTCTCTCATTAATAGCCAAGGCTCATTAATGTTCTTGGATATCGCAAGAATATCCTACCATAGTTCCTGTCTTTGGTTATGTTGATTGAATGCATAAATAGCAGTGAACCATATATGCAGTCCTCCTTTATTGGAACATCGAGCTATGATCATTTGCTCAGTCTTCTTGATGACTTCGACCTCCCAAACATTAGGGTTACATCCCATGTAGATGCTCCCCAGTTTCACTTCTTCTAGATTATTTACATTTATCCATACACCCGGGAAGACGGTATTCATATAACTGATATTGCACCTTTTATTTTTTTTTCTATGATAGCACCTAAAGATACACCACTGGATTTAATCCAGTCCCTCACCTCCTATATCTTTGTAGGATTATAGATGCCCTTTACGTTCCAAGAGAGAACTGACATATTTAACCTTTTTTGATGTTCCTGGTTCGCCTAGGAAGCTCTTTTTCCTTTTCTTTTCCTTTCTCTTTGTCTTTCCTATGCTCTCTCTCTTTATCTTTGTCTATGGTTTTGTGGGATGCACTCTTCTCAAGCTCCAGTATCTCCTCCTCTTCCATATCTGATTCACTTAAGGCACTGAACGGGTTTGAATTATCCAGGTTGGGAATTTCACCCTCCTCTGTGCTCTTCTCCCCCGAAGAGTTTGTTTCTGTATTGTTGCTTCTCTTCTCCTTCCAGGTCTTTTTGGGAACCTGAAAACCATTTGTCTTAGTTGTGCCTTCCTTCTCTTTGGTTGGACAGTCATTGTTTCTGTGCCCAAAGACACAACAACGGGAGCATCTCTTTGGGAGGTAGTCATACTTGATCTTTAATGGTATCTCATCCTTTCTTGGAATGCTCACCCAGACTTTATCTGGGGTCTCATCCTCATCTTCTATCTCTACTAGGGCCTTTGCTTCATCAGTTCCAGCAACTTCCATCAACCTTGTCTCAACGTGTAAGACTTTGCCGACTCCAGAATCAATTGTTCCAGCTGCTCTTTTTGTCCAAGTCTTTCCATTCGATGGTATTCAGATCTAGATCGGGAAAGAGGTCATGTCTTCCTTCACCAGTTTATTGTCGAAGGTGTAGTGCTTTGCTACAACGAGATGGCTGTCAAACCATCTCGGTCCGCTTGTGAGGTAGGTATTCTTGTCAGCATCATTGGAGAACCGGATGAAGAAAAAGTCATTTTCCTTTAACACCACGTCAAAGTCCCCCTTAGGGTTCCAGACTCTTCGGATCCAAGCAAGAAGATGAGGGTAAAAAGGGTGCTTGCCCATGATGTAAATCAATACCGAGAATTCCCATATATCTTTCATGCGCCCATACTCCTCAGCATCCAGGTTTACAATCACCTTGCCTTCCTTCTTTGTTGGTTTGGGGAAGGCCAGTCCCAAGCATTCCTTCTCTTGGGCTAACGTTCTCTTCACGACGTGCATCCAAGGTTTTCTTTTGGGGTATGTTGCTCCTCTCCTCATTGTTACCAGGTATAGGGTTCTTGGGTGGTGGGTTCGCAGGTGGATGGGTTGGGGGTATGTAGGGCGTGGATGAAGTGGCCTGGTCAGTGGTGGCTGCCATGGCTGCCGGTCCTTCTCAGAATTTCCCTGGCAATTGCCAAGGAAACCCTAGAAGATGGAGGGGGCGGGGGGTTGTTTATACATACATACATATATATATATATATATATATATATATATATATATATATATATATATATATATATATATATATATATATATATATATGTATGTATGTATGCATGTATGTATGTATGTATGTATGTATGGATAGATGTATGTATGGATGGGATTAAGAGAGAAATATTTCTCCCCCTCTCTCCCACACCTGTGGTGGAGGCCAAACGCCCGGGAGGGTGGTATCGGAATTAGGTAAATATTCCTACTACCTCCTAAAAATATAGGAGGTCAAGAGTACATGTAGGCCCAATGTCGGGAGGGTGGTATGTATGTATATATGTATGTATGTATGTGTGTGTGTGTGTGTGTGTGTGTATATATATATATATATATATATATATATATATATATATATATATATGTGTGTGTGTGTGTGTGTGTGTGTGTGTGTTTGTGTGTGTGTGTGTAGAGAGAGAGAGACAATTTGGAATACATTCGAGTGTAGTGAAGACAGAATACACTCAAGTTGTTTTCCATCTTACAATATTTATTTTGAAAATCCAAATCATTGATCTTATTAGATATCTTATGAACATACTTGTATAAAATTTGAGGTCATTTGGACACTCATAGGTCATTCATATAAAATAGACAAAAATTATGCAATTCAAATTAGTCTTGTACGTCAATTTTGTAGGTCATGGAAGAGTGGCTTTATAGAATCCAAACGAGTTTAAATTTTGCATGTAGTATGTATTTGTTATAGCAATAACATCAAAGGTTTAGATTTGTCAAAAAAATAGTCTAGATATGCAACACCACTTGAGTGTATGGTGTGATATGTGCACTCTGGTGTATTCTAGCCTGCCTAACTAACTAACTAGATATATGGGTCATGGAAGAGTGTCTTTAAAGAAACAAAATGAGTTTAAATTTTACATGTAGTATGTATTTGTTATAGCAATGAATAACAAAGGTTTAGATTTGTGAAAAAAATAGTCTAGATATGCCATACCACTTGAGTGTATGGTGTGATATGTGAACTCTGGTGTATTCTAGCCTAACTAACGAACTAACTAACTAACTATATATATGGTTGTTTATTCATTATTCATTGCCCACGTGGGTAGCTACCTGCTCTAAATTTGGTTACTTTTTGGAATTTCTTATTTTACATATGTACATGGTTACTTTACCTTACAAATTGTTACTTTTCATGCATAAATAGTTACATTTATAATAGATGTAACAAATATATAATTACATATTTATTCGATAATTTTTATTGTGTATTATTCTTACTTTTTGAGTCGAATAGTTACTTTGCAGTCAACATAGTTATTTTTTTGTCCTTACAGTTACATTTCTGACCAAATAATTACTTTTCTGACGATACGGGTAGCAAATTTTAGGTTACCCGCACGGGTATTAAAGATAATCCATATATATATATATAGGACGTTCATTCATTGCCTGTGTGGGTAGCTACCAGCTCCAAATTTGGTTACTTTTTTTAACTTTCTTAGTTTACACATGTATAGGGTTACTTTACCTTGCAAATTGTTACTTTGCATGCATAAATAGTTACACTTGTAACAGATGTAACAAATACACAATTACATATTTATTCCAGAATTTTTACTATGTATTATGCCTGGTTTTACCTTTTTATCCAAATAGTTAATTTTTGGTCAACATATTTATTTTTATGTTCAGCAAGTTACTTTTCTGACCAAACAATATCTTCTCGAACAGTACAAGTAGAGAATTCTAGGTTGCTTGCACGGTATTAAATATAAGCCCATATATATATATATATATATATATATATATATATATATATATATATATATATATATATATATATATATATATATATATATATATATGGATCATCTTTAATACCCACGCGGGTAGCTACCCACCCCCCATTTTGGTTGCTTTTTTTCAAGTTTCTTACTTTTGACATGTAGAGGGTTACTTAACCTTGCAAACTGTTGAATTTCACTCATAGACAGTTACATTTGCATCAGCATATTTCAAAACATGATTACATATATATCTGTTGTGTATTTTGCACTAATTTACTTTTTTAGTCGTATAGTTACTTTCTTATCAACATAGGTACGTTTTTGATAGCATTATTACTTTTCTGGCCAGAACAGTTACTTTTTTGGCTGTCGGGTAGCGAACTTCAGGCTACCCGGGCGGGTATTGAATGAACGGCCATATATATATATATATATATATATATATATATATATATATATATATATATATATATATATATATATATATATATATATATATATATATATATATATATATATATATATATATATATATATATATATATATATATATATATATATATATACATATATATATACATATATATATTCATGTGTGTGTCTATATATTCATATATATACATATATATAATATACATATATATACCACAGAAATATTTTTTACAATAGGAAAAATATGATACTTTTATTGGTTGAGTTGTAGTTAGCATATTTATTACAACAAGTCTATTGTGTGTTATTTATTGTATATTTTATACAATATAAGTTATATATAATGGGCCAAACTCATTGTAGTACACATGATACTGCAACACGTGTTAAACTATTGTACTAGACTTAATTTCACAACACACTCAAACTCATTGTAAAAGACCATAATTACACAACATGTTCTAACGTATTGTAATAGTCAAGTATGGTAACCCGTTGTAGTAGACTATAATACACAAAATACTCTAATATATTGTAATATGCCATAATCACACAATAAGCTTTCACGTGTTGTAATAGTTACATGTTATAATAAACTACATCCACATTATAGGTTTATACAAGATTTGTTGTACATGATCAAAAAAGAATGTATGTGGTGCATAAATTAAAATTGGTTTAGCACTTTGAGCTATGCTTTACTTTCATGTGGTCTCAAGTTCAAAACCTATGTCTAGTTCTATATTTCTTTTTCTCTCAGCATGTTATATATAACACCCTTATTATAATGGGTGTGTTCAATGAATTTTAACTTGAATTAACCTTTGTATAATATACATATATTACAACCCCAACTTTTGGGTTCATTTGGTGAGAAACGTAATTTCTCATATTAAAGATATTTGAACAAATAAAGATATAATTTGTTTTGAATAAATGGATTTCATTTACAATAGCCTTGATGATTGTTTTGTGGGCTTTATTGGCTATTGGTCCCAATAACAAGGAAAATACAAAAGAAACCCCATTATAAATAAGAAATGGAGAAGAAAAATGTAGAAACCTCTAGAAGGAAAAAGAATTTAATCCAAAGGTGGATTTCGTGCCTTTTGGGTTCCTTGGGTCCCAAGGAGTCCAAAGTTGCAAAGATAATGCAAAAAGAAAAGAAAAGATCAATTAAGTATTCCTTTATTAAGAAAGAAAATAAAAACAATGATAAAAAGTAGGAAATAAGTGGAAAGAAGTATAATTGAGTTATCTTTGATGGAATTTCGTATCCCAAGGATTCCTAATATTAAAAGGAGTCCCAATGGAGAAGAAAGAAAGAGAAAATACTAAAAATGCAAAATAAGAGGATAATGTGATACATTATTAATGTTTTTTTAGCTTTGTTAAAGAAGTGGTATTTTCTACTTAAGGAAAACTTAATTTCGTGTCAATGGGTTAAAAGTCAAGCAATAAAGAGAATAAGTAAAAGGATTTTCGAATTCCTAATTATCCAAGAGATATGGTTTATTAAAGGAATAAGTTAGGAGAGAGAAGATTTCTTCTCAAGGAAGGATTAGGTTTCCTTTAAGAGTGGGACTTGTTTCCTCTTGGATGAACGTCCTTGGGTGTGGATACCCTCCCCTATATAAGGGGTAGAGCCCTGGAATGAATCCAGGAGAGAGATCCCACATACCCTTCTTTCTTCTTCTTCTTCTTCTTCTTGTTCTTGGCATACAAACCCTAACTAAGAGGAACGGTGTGAACCTCGAGCCATGAGGCGGCAACATGGAGTTGCGAGGGGGAGCCTGATGCTCCACGGAACTAGGGAATAGCTCCGCCATCGAGGACATGCCCTGACTTGTGTGCAGCTGCAGCTACATGGCTGCAACGGCAGCCACGCATGGCAGGTCAAGTGCTCTTGCTTTAGCCAGCTAAATCACAATCTGGGCAATGCCCTAGGTGCGACTGAGGGCAGAGGAGCTTGAGCAGCCATCGGCGGTAGTCCATGAGCCCTAGGAAGGAGGGGGTACACCCACAAATGAACTGCAGATCGGCAGCGTCGCTAGGTTGCGCAAGGTTGAAGATTCATTGGACCGTTTTGCCCCTCTGTGGGCTGAAGGACCAGCCACTTACACGGGGGTAGTTTCGTCATTCTGTTATGTTTTCCAAGCAGCAACTCACGTTGCATGGAAAGGGGACACATGGCGTGCTCTGATTGGCACTAGTGAGTTAATTTTACAAAAATCATATCTCCATATTGGTAACTCCGATAGTAGCAAATAATATATGCAAATTGCTCATAAAAATGAGAGGAATCCAATAAAAATGTATATAGAAGCTAATTCTTCTTGAAATTAGAAAAGTAGTGTAAGTTATCAACTTTATTCAATTAAAGATTAAGAAACCCTATTTTGAGTTGACTAATATATTTAGTAGGGTTTAATGGATGATTAAAGTTGGTATTAACATGTTCATGATAAAAAGGAACATTAGGAACAAAAAGGATGAACTTTGCATGCAATCGGTTTAATTTAGAGTTTCATGTGCATGAATATGCTTTAATGGGCCTTGAAACCCTAATATTAGTGAATGTGACTCTTGATAGCTTTAACTGTTCAAAATCATGATTAAAGTCGAGATATGATAATTCTAAGCTTTTTCGAGTATAAAAGTCCCTAATTGTGGATAAATACCCTTAATGTAGTAATTAGGTGTGGCGTCTGATTCACAAAAACAAGATTAACTAATGTGGAAGCAATCGTTAACAGCAGATTACTGAAAATCACTAAAAATTAAAACCATTTATCAAGAGATCCATTCATAGGTAAACTCTTTCATTCAGAAACAAAGTAAATCATTGCATCCTGGCTCATAATGTACATGTCATGTACCATCTCTTCTCGAGGATTACATACAATAGCTGCTCTATTAAATGTATACATAGGCAACTTAAAATCTTGAGGCATCAAGCCAAAACCTCAGATCGATTATAAAATCACAAACTACTGACTCCTAGGACCTGAGAGTACAGAGACGACACATAGGACTTCATGTACAAAGCCTGACAACCAGTATCCCCACCTGGGATATTACTGTTGTCCTTGATGTTGTTGTTGCTACTCTTCTTTTGCTACGGAGATTCTTCCTCTTTGTCTGCGTCTACCTAAAAATGTTGGATTCCACGGGGTTGAGACAATTATAAAAATTGCCCCAGCGGGAGATATAACTCTCTGCCAAAACATTATCATTGCAGTTTAATA
Organism: Alisma plantago-aquatica; assembly: GCA_963693085.1. Lineage (NCBI taxonomy): Eukaryota > Viridiplantae > Streptophyta > Magnoliopsida > Alismatales > Alismataceae > Alisma > Alisma plantago-aquatica. The sequence goes on from OY856411.1 coordinate 977,503,045, forward strand.
GAAATAAACTGAGTAGTGGAATCATAACCTTAACAGCAGATAATTTAATATCTAAGAAGATTAGAGCAACATTCTCACTTAAGCTCATCTGTTGTAACTTGATAAACAGTGTTTCTAATATTGAATAAAGAATTGAAGAACATTTATAACACTTATCCATTTAGGATATACTAATTCAAATAACATCAACCAGTGATTCTCATTTTTCAATCTTATGCAAATACGCTACACGACTGATTACATTTTTCAAACATACTTAAGCTCTGAGGAGATGAGGTATATCGCTCATACTCCAACTGACCATTGCTAAATCGAACCGGTACCATACATAGGTCAATGGAAGAGTTGGATTCCCATGACCTCCCACATCCCGGTCAGTATGGGACCACAAGAAGGACTATGTCGACTGCTCAATATAGCTTTCCAGGGTATACTGGAACTTCACTATAGAGTTACAGCATCATCTGCACTCTCATCAGCAATTGAGAGAATTAATGTTTATCTCCATCGACCCCACATTAAATATCATTGGGAGATTAATGATACATCCATCCCAACCATCGGGAGATTTATGATACATCCATCTCGACATATGAAGGATTGAGAGGTTTAATGTTTACCTTCCACCAATCTCTTTACAAGGACGTAAGGATATTTTCACCCATTTACACCCACATATTCAAAATATGCGAATTCCAGGAAATCCCATAGGAAAACTTGTTTCACCATCACCAACTTCTGACGATGATGGATCTATGGTCAGAGCACTACATGAACAGATTTTACTTGATTAATTAAGTACATTTTCATATTCTTTCAGCATCAGCAAGGTTCTCAAACATAACTTATGATGATAATGCTATATAAAGAAACATGTACTATTTTCATCAGTCACTTAATAGTCTTAAAAAGACATTGGTAACTCAGTCCCTCATTTCAATACTGGGAATTCTCATCCCTTCACAATCTCATTATCACAATCATATGGTTCTGGGTATTCAACCCTTAGCTCATCAATGAACATTGTTACCACTTTTCAGGTAACTATCACCTTCAGGTCATCTGACCAAGGTAAACATGATACTTGCTATTACAAGCATCACACATGGTACTTGAGGCCCATTAACTCTCTTGTTACCTCTTTACCAGGTAGCAAGGTATATTATTGCACACAAGGCCCAATAAACAATAGTGAATTAAACATCATAGCTCATACCTGGCCATGACCACCATCTCAGAATACCTGCATGGTTAGTGTAGATGATAAAAGTAACTGTAATCACATATCAGTACTATGCAGAACAAATATGGATTTACTATTCAAGGCTAACACCACTATTCCCTTTCTAGGGTTAGGGTTTCCCATTTCATGTCATTTGGGAACATTCATCCCATTACCCAAATCAAGGTTATGGTTTATCACCGTATTGCTCAAGATTAGGGTTTCATAAAGCATTACATAGTATCACCCTGGATTTGTGTTCCACATCACCTCAAACATCAGGGTTTCTCATAAAATCACCCTTAGTTAGGGTTTCACATAAATTTCACCCCAGAATGGTGTTTACATTCAATAACCCACAATTAGGGTTTACTATTCATCTCAATTAGGGTTTCATATTCCATTACACATAATTAGGGTATACTGTTCATCCCAATTAGGGTTTCATATTCCATTACCCATAATTAGGGTTTACATCCATACCCTGGATTAGGGTTTCAATTATAATTGCCCTGCATTAGGGTTAAGGTTCAACAACCTTGTCAATTAGGGTTTATGCTCATGATTAGGGTTTCATGATATCTTTACTTAAGGATCATACCCTTAATCACCACATGAATCATAATTATGTATGAATTCCATTCTATCATCCTCTCAACTTGGTTAAGGTTATATTAGCCCTTCAATCAAGTACATACAACTATGATTGCCATAGTGTACAAAATTATTGTTCTTATAAGCAATTAGGGTTCATTCCTCAAATGGCACTAATCACTTAATTACTTTTAGGGTTTCAACCTTTGTATCTTCATTGATTATCATCACTATCAATCATTGGATCATTGGAATAATCATCACCTTCAATTTCCAAATGATTGAACCACATTCAACCTTCATTCGGTTTTGAGGTTTCGTCACCAAACAGTTTTGAAACCGTTTAACACCAAATAATTTTGAAACCGTTTGACCCCAAACGGTTTTGAAACCGTTTGACCTCAAATGGTTTCAAGACCATTTGGTCTCAAACGGTCTCAAGACCGTTTGGGCCAAATCAGTCCCAAAACTGCAAGGGCTCTTAGGCATATTCATCAATCCAATCAAATGTAATTGTATCATTGAATTGATTATTGATTATACACTTGAAGTATTCATCAATCAATACCATTAGATCATTATTCAATTGTCAAGGATCAACCACTAACCCTCCAAATGGTTTTGAAACCATTTGGTCCCAAAAGGTTTCAAGACCATTTGGGCTCAAACGGTCTCAAGACCGTTTGACCCAATTAGTCTTTAAATCGTTAGGACCAATCAAGGATTATTCAATCAATTTGATTAGGGTTTCCAATTGAAGGATTGTACACACATTGAATCAATCAATTGGGTCCATTGGATTATCATCCAACCTATACTAAGGTTCAGACCTCAAATGGTCAACTATACCAAATGGTCAACATAACCAAACGGTTTGGAGTCCAAGTCACCAAACGGTTTGCAAACCGTTTGGTCTCAAACGGTTTGGTGAAACCGTTTGGACCAAAGGTCCAATACCGTTTTCTCTTGTTCTTGGTTTAGGTGTGTGCTTATGATTAGGTTATCATCCTCAACCTTTAGACTCATGCAAAACTATTGCCATTTCCATGGCAACTCCATCAATCAAACAAAGGAATTGAAAGAATAACAATTAAATCAATTGTACTGAGAAATCGAATTCAATGACAAAGATTAAGGGTTCAAGTTATATAACCCGCCTTCAAATCTGATCCCAAGCTCCAAGATTCACGGCTCCAATGGTGGATGAAGCTTTAACAACTACCCAAGGTCTGTTCTCAAGCTTTTGGAGTGAAAGGATCAGCTAGGGTTGAAGATGGAATGAAGAAATGAAGGAATTATGCATTGTTTTATGATTTCCACCATGAAATGAAGCAGAACGAAGGTCAAGGACTTACCAACAGGTTGGGGACGTTCTTCCTGCTGTTCCTAGTTCCCTTGGTCAATTTTGCAAGCAAGGTGAAGAAAGGAATCTGAAAAAGTCCTTGGTTTGAGTGGTAAAGGTTCTTTTATTAAAAAATCAATGAGAGAGAAAATATTTTATAAAAATCTTTTAATTCCAAAATTTGTTGCCACAACTCCCCCCTTGGTTTCTTGAATTCAAAGGCAACTATATCCCCACCGAGCTCCCTTCCATTATCCATGAATTAAGGGAAAAGAAATTACGCACCTTAATCCCTTATAAAAGTAATATCCATTTTTGAGTGGAAATTCTTTTTCTTATAATAAGGTGAGTGGAGTTTTCACCTCCTTAGGATATTTCGTGGTCCTTGCAAAGATCAAGGACGTCCACACACATCTGAATCCAACCATTTTAATTTTGGTTGAAGGCCCTTCAATTATTTTATTTATTCTTGCATTAATTTTAACTAATGTTTCCATTATGCTTAAATCTTGATTATTTTAATATCAAGATTCTCTCTCCTTCAAAGAGACACAAATGAGACGCCCCTCTCATTTTCTTTGCTCTAAAGTATGCCAAGAAACATTAGGGACCTTATTGAAATGCTATTTTGCATATTGCACCCTAGGTTTTGGGTAAATTGCACATAACACCAAAACTAGGTTTTCATGCACAAACATTGCTTTATCAGTTTTTTCTTGGTATTCAGGATATCACAAGCCATACCTATGCATCATCTTCACACTCATGATGCTTTAACACATGAGGAACATATTATCATGCACAATTTGCAAATAAACCCCTCAACTTGGGTAATTTGAACTTTAGTCCAAAACAAGCAAAACATTGATTTCAACAATATTCAAAAAGGACTAAATTTGCAATGTAAGTTCCTCTTGAGCCTTAATTACTTTTCAAAATATAAGACCAAGCATATAATCACTTTTATTAAACAAAACACCTAGGGTTAAATCATAACCCAGGTCAGGGATGTTACAAGTTATCCACCCCTTACAAGGATTTCATCCCCGAAATCATCAACAAAACATCAAGAGAAAAGAGAAGGGTACTTCCTCCTCATCTCTTCCTCTAATTCCCATGTAGCTTCCTCAATGCCACAGTGATTCCATAGGACTTTTAAAAGACTAATGTCTTTCTTTTTCAACTTCTTGATTCTTCTATCAAGAATCAACACAGGTCCTTCAACATAAGATATATCATCATTTAGTTCTACCTCCATAGGTTGCAGAACCAAATCTTTGTCATGATGACACTTCCTCAGCATGGAAATATGGAACACTGGGTGCAATCTATACAGCTCATATGGTAACTCCAACTTATAGGCTACCTTTCCCATTCTCTCAATGATTGGATAAGGTCCCATAAATCTAGGAACTAACTTTCCCTTCTTTCCAAATCTGAGGATACCTTTCCAAGGTGAGATCTTGAGATACACTCTGTCTCCAACTTGGAATTCTAAGGGTCTACGATGCTTATCAGCATATGATTTCTGCCGATCCTGGGCAGCTTTCAACTGTTGTTGTATGACTTTAATCTTCTTAGTTGTTTGTTGAACCAGCTTAGGACCCAAAAGTTGGTACTCTCCGGTTTCATACCAACATAAGGGAGATCTACAACGTCTACCATATAAAGCCTCATATGGTGCCATCTCAATACTGTGCTAATATCTATTATTATAAGCAAACTCTATGAGTCTCAGATGTTGATCCCAACTACCTACAAACTGAAGGACACATGCCCTAAGCAAGTCCTCCAAGGTTTGTATGGTCCTCTCAGACTGCCCGTCCGTTTGAGGATGAAAGGTTGTACTAAACCTTAACTGCGTACCCAAAGCTTTATGCAGTCATTCCCAGAAACGACTCGTAAACTGGGGACCTCTATCAGAAACGATAGTAGCAGGAACCCCGTACAAACGCACTATCTCATCTATGTATATCTATGCAAGCTTCTCAGCAGTGTAGGTTGTTTTGACAGGTAAGAAATGTGATGTCTTAGTCAACCTATCAACTATCACCCAAATGGAATCATGGCTTTTGGCTGTTCTAGGCAAACCAACCACAAAGTCCATGGTTACATGATCCCATTTCCACTGTGGTATAGGCAGAGGTTGCATTGTTCCTGTGGGCTTATGATGTTCAGCTTTAACCTGCTGACACACCGGACACCGCATAACAAACTCAGCAACATCTTTCTTTAATCCAGGCCACCAATACATATCTTTCAAGTTATGATACATCTTGGTGCTCCCTGGATGTGTAGCATACATAGAAGAATGAGCGTCTTCCATGACTAACTTCCTTAAGTTATCAACATCAGTTACTACCACCCTATCATGGTAACAGACTACCTGATCATCTGAATTATGGAAACCATCTCGTTTCTCACTACCATACTCTGATTTAATCTGTTGAACTACAACATCAGTTTGTTGTGCTTCTTTAATCTGCTATCTCAGAGTAGGTTTTATGTGCATCTCAGCTAACAACCCAGCTAACAATGACACTTTAAGTTGTACATTGTCTTGCCTCAAGGAGATAAACATATCTCTCTTAGAGCACACTAAGGAGTTTAGTTGTACTTTAACTAAAGTTGGTGTTGCTAATTTTCTACTTAGAGCATCAGCAACCACATTGGCTTTCCCTGGATGATAATCAATTGTACAATCATAGTCCTTGATTAACTCCATCCAGTGGCATTGCCTCATGTTTAACTCATGTTGTGAGAAGATATACTTAAGGTTCTTATGGTCTGTGAAAATCTGGAATGTTTCTCCATAGAGATAATGTCTCTAGATCTTCAAGGCATGGACCACAACAGCTAGCTCTAGATTGTGTGTCAGATAATTCTCCTCGTGTTTCTTAAGTTGTCGAGAAGCAAAAGAAATCACTTGTTTATCCTGCATCAACACACATCCTAAGCCATTCTTAGATGCATCACAAAAGACTATATACCCCTTCCCTTGCTCAGGTAGCACTAACACAGGTGCACTAGTTAACCTTTTCTTCAGCAATTGGAAAGATTGCTGACACTTATCATTCCAGACAAAAGGAACTTCCTTCCTGGTCAACTTAGTTAGGGGTAAAGCTATTGAACTGAAGTTCTTAATGAACCTCCTATAATAGCCTGCCAGTCCTAGGAAACTGTGTATCTCCGTCGATGTCTTAGGTTGTTCCCATTGTAGGATAGATTCTACCTTCTTAGGATCAACACGAATACCTGAAGCAGATATTACGTGTCCAAGAAAAGAAACTTCTGGTAACCAGAACTCACATTTGCTAAACTTAGCATACAACTTATGCTTTCTTAGCAAAGTCAAAGCTTGAAGAAGATGCTGCTCATGTTGTTGAGCATCTCTACTATATATCAGGATGTCATCTATTAGACAACTACACACTAATCAAGAAAATGTCAAAAGATTCTATTCATGAGTTCCATAAATGCAGCTGGTGCATTAGTTAGTCCAAACGACATAACTATGAACTCATAGTGACCATACCTTGTCCTAAAAGCAGACTTAGGTATGTCACTCTCCTTAATACACAACTGATGGTATCCTGACCTCAGATCTATCTTAGAAAAGACAGTTGCACCATGCAACTAATCAAACAAGTCATCAATCCTTGTTAGAGGAGACTTGTTCTTTATAGTTACTTTGTTTAACTGTCTATAATCAATGCATAACCACATTGATCCATCCTTCTACTTAACAAAGAGGATCGGGGCACCCCATGGTGAAGTATTCGGTCAGATAAAACCCTTCTCAAGCAACTCTTGCAGTTGTTTCTTGAGCTCTGCCATTTTAGTAGGTGCCATCCTATACAGCATTTCTGCTATTGGTTGCGTTTCCGGGATTAGATTAATCTCAAAATCAATCTCTCGGGGCGGTGTAACACCTGAAAGTTCTTCAGGAAATACATCTTCAAATTCCCTGACTATTGGAACTTCAGAAAGATGAGGGCTCTCCATGGTGGTATCAACCACATGGGCTAAGAATGCGAAGCATCCTTGTCTCATCAACTTCTCAGCTACCATAGATGACACAAGACATGTTAGAAGAATCTTTCTATCTCCCTAAAAGATCCATGTGTCATCATCATCTGTGAACACAGCCTGCTTGGAATCACAATCCAAGACAACTTTATACTTTTCTAAGGTGTCCATCCAAAGAATTATATCAAACCCGTGCATTTAAAGTGGTATAAGATCCACCCAAATGCAGTGATTAGAAAAGGAAAGATTGTAGGGAGAACACACTTCCCGCAACACTACAGATTCCAGCAAAGGTGTTTCTAACAACAAGCTATCTGCTCTATGACTGACAATTATGTTGCAGTCATCAATCCTTCTTGAGTGATAAAAGAGTGCATAGCACTCGGATCTATTAATACAGATATGAAGCAAGATAAAGACATATCAGAATAAAATAGTTCCATCTGACCTGTCACAACCCGAGGGTTGACTACTGCTTCAGGATAATTCATTGCATAGAATCTAGTCGTTGCCTGCTGTTGACCCTGTGCTTGATTATTGGATGTTGATGATCCAGCTTGGGACGCTTGTCCACGTCCTCTAGAACCACTACCAGACTGTTGTCTCTGAGAGCCTTGCTGACTCTGCCTCGGTTGCTGGGTCACATTCCTGACTTTTTTAGGACAGTCCCTCACCACATGACCTTCTCTTCCACATCTATAACAGGTTACATTTCCCCTCTGGGGTCTGGGTGGTCCTGTTACTGACATTGAGGCTGAGTTGTGAGCTCCCTTTGGTGGTAAACTATGGCCTCTACCCTTACTTGACATCCATTGCATCTGGGTATTGAACCTTGGTGGTGGTGTAGGCACAGAATACCTTGGTTTCTTAAACTTCCAAAAGTTTGTCCTTGGAACTGTGGGTACTCTTTCTTACCCTTGGTCTGTCACTTCTCAATCACAGACCTTTCTATTCATCTTACAGACTCCACAAAAGTGGCAAACCTCTCCCAGTTCTCTAGAGCATACACTGGAGTGGTTAATTCAGCGTTCAACCCCTTCTCGAATCGTTGAATTCTCTCCTCATCTGTAGATGCCATATGCGGACAAAACCACAAAAGTTCAATGAACCTAGCTTCATATTCGCTAATGTTCATATGTCCTTGCCTCAACCTCTCAAATTGAGAGATCTTATCATCTAGATACATCTTGGGAAAGTATCTAGTGACAAATTCACGCCAGAATTCATCCCATCTGATCACAACACCATGTCTTTTTCCTTCCTCAATGGTCCACCAGTGGCCAGCACTCCCTTTTAGGATATATACAGCATGCCTCGCCTTCTCATCATCAGGAATCATGAGGATTCTGAAGGCTTTTCCAGTTCAGTAAACCATAGGTCAGCATCTGTTGGGTCAGTTGTACCAGCATACTCTAAGGCTCCTACCCTCCTAAGTCGTTCAAAAGTCTTGCCGACTCCATGTCTTTCATCATGGGTTAGTGCCCTAGGTGCAGGTGATGGAATCCTATCCGTCATATGGGTCATAGCTGCTATAAAGTGTCCAAACATATTCTAGAAGGCTAGGTTCCCCATATCAGCTTGATTGAACTGGGGTTGATCAAGTACAGGCTCCTCCCTATCTTGATCTCTTGCACCTCCTCCTGGTGCAGCAACACTGCTCTCAGCAGCATGTTCATCGTGTGATCCATACATCTTTAGTTCTTCTTGTCCTCCTATATGAGCAGAAGACACTATCAAATAGACTGGAAGACACTAGAACAGACTCGACAACCTTAGTCCTATGTCTCTATAGACTTAACGAACCTAGAGCTCTGATACCACTTTACTTGTGGCGTCCAATTCACAAAAACAAGATTAACTAATGCGGAAGCGATCGTTAACAGTGGATTACTGAAAATCACTAAAAATTAAAACCATTTATCAAGAGATCCATTAACAGGTAAACACTTTCATTCAGAACCAAAGTAAATCATTACATCCTGGTTCATAATGTACATGTCATGTACCATCTCTTCTCGAAGATTACATACAACAGCTGCTCTATTAAATTTATACATAGGCAACTTAAAATCTCGAGGCATCAAGCCAAAACCTCAGATCGATTATAAAATCACAAACTACTGACTCCTAGGACCTGAGAGTACAAAGACAACACATAGGACTTTATGTACAAAGCCTGACAACTAGTATCCCCACCTGGGATATTACTGTTGTCCTTGTTGTTGCTGCTGCTGCTCTTCTTCTGCTACAGAGATTCTTCCTCCTTGTCTGCGTCTACCTAAAAATGTTGGATTCCACGGGGGTGAGACAATTATAAAAATTGCCCCAGCGGGAGATATAACTCTCTGCCAAAACATTATCATTGCAATTTAATAGAAATAAACTGAGTAGTGGAATCATAAGCTTAACAATAGATAATTTAATATCTAAACAGATTAGAGCAACATTCTCACTTAAGCTCATCAGTTGTAACTTGATAAACAGCATGTCTAATATTCAATACAAAATTGAAGAACATTTATAACACTTATCCATTTAGGATATACTAAGTCAAATAACATCAACCAGTAATTCTCATATTTAAATCTTATACAAATACGCTACATGGCTGATTACATTTTTCAAACATACTTAAGCTTTCAGGAGATGAGGTATACCGCTCATACTCCAACCGACCATTGCTAAATCGAATCGGTACCATACATAGGTCAATGGAAGAGTCAGATTCCCATGACCTCCCACATCCCGGTCAATATGGGACCACAAGAAGGACTATGTCGACTGCTCAATATAGCTTTCCAGGGTATACTGGAACTTCGCTATAGAGTTATAGCGTCAACTGCACTCTCATCGGCAATCGAGAGAATTAATGTTTATCTCCATCGACCCAATATTAAATATCATTGGGAGATTAATGATACATCCATCCCAACCATCGGGATTTATGATACATCCATCCCGACATATGAAGGATTGAGAGGTTTAATGTTTACCTTCCACCAATCTCTTCACAAGGACGTAAGGATATTTTCGCCCATTTACCCCCACATATTCAAAATATGTGAATTCTAGGAAATCCCATAGGAAAACCTGTTTCACCATCACCAACTTCTGACGATGATGGATCTATGGTCAGAGCACTACATGAACAGAATTTACTTGATTAATTAAGTACATTTTCATATTCTTTTAGCATCATCCAGGTTCTCAAACATAACTTATGATGACAATGCTATATAAAGAAACATGTACTATTTTCATCAGTCACTTAACAGTCTTAAAAGGACATTGGGAACTCAGTCCCTCATTTCAATACTGGGAATTCTCATCCCTTCACAATCTCATTATCACAATCATATGGTTCTGGGTATTCAACCCTTAACTCAGCATTGAGCATTGTTACCACTTTTCCAGGTAACTATCACCTTCAGGTCATCTGACCAAGGTAAACATGATACTTGCTATTACAAGCATCACACATGGTACTTGAGGCCCATTAACTCTCTTGTTACCTCTTTACCAGGCAGCAAGGTATATTACGGCACACAAGGCCCAATAAACAATAGTGAATTAAACATCATAGCTCATACCTGGCCATGACCACCATCTCAGAATACCTACATGGTTAGTGTAGATGATAACAGTAACTGCAATCACATATCAGTATTATGCAGAACAAATATGGATTCACTATTCAAGGGTAACACCACTATTCCCTTTCTAGGGTTAGGGTTTCCCATTTCATGTCATTTGGGAACATTCATCCCATTACTCAAATCAAGGTTATGGTTTATCACCATATTGCCCAAGATTAGTGTAACATCCCTGACCTGGGTTATGAGTTAACCCTAGGTGTTTTGCCTAAATATGTAATTAAATCTTTGTGATTAACTCTGAGCATGTAATTAAGTTTCTCGGAAACGTATATTTCAGTATTTGCTCCTTTTTATTTAAAGTTGTAGCATTGTTTTGATATACAGGGACCTATGTGCAATTTACCCAGTTGAAAGGGGTAGCTTGCAATTTGCACATGATGAGATGTTCCTCTGATGTTGAGACATCATGAGAATCTCTTTGGCAAAGTTTGAGGGATTTCCCAAGCTAGAGCACCAAGGTGCAGCTGTGGAAGCAATCCCAGGGCTTGAAACCCTAATTTGGGGTAAAATGCAATTTACCCAAATAAAGGGATGCAATTTGTAAAGAATGTCATCTAAAGTATCTTTTTAGACTCTTGCCATCATTTAGAGAAGAAATGATGAGGAATTCACCTCAATTGAGTTATCAAGTTAAGAAATAGGCTTTGTGATTGAATAATCAGGGTATATGTGCAATATCCCTTTAAGTATGAACTTTATTATTAGATTGTTCTCCCTTGCCTTCTTTTCTATAACTTAAGATAAGGTTCGTCCTTAGAATAAAGAGGAAGGGACGAGCAAGTAATAAAGGAAGGACTTAGTTGGAATAAAGGGAAACTTATGAACTAATGTTGAGAATCATACCCCTAGTATATATACACTCTACCTCTCAAGCAAAGAAATCTTTCCTTCGTGCATATCACTGTTTCCTCTTTGCTTGGCCGACTAAGGACTATCTTGGAGCTCAAGAGGAACGACCAAGGGTGCAAGGTAGGTTTGGGATCTTCTTCTTGCCTAATTCCATGGTTAGAATTCGAATTCAAGGTCATCTTCATGGCTAACTCTTGAAACCCTACCTTTCTAGCCGTCTCTTTTTCATCCTTCCTTGGAGTTTTCACCTTGTCCAACCTGTGGGAACTCAAGGACGCCATTAAATCTTGGATCTTGAAAGCTTGTAGCTCAAGAAGCAAGCTTTAGGCGGGTTTTATAACTCTAAACCCATGCTTTACTATATGCATCCTTTATATGCGGTTAGATGATAGTCCTTCATGTTCCTTACTGTTCTTTGCTATTTTACAAGCAAACCCATGGGATATTCGTACTGTTCTTGAGCTAGGAGATGAAGGCGTGATTTCCAAGAAAACCCCACCGCTTTTCTTTTCCTTAAACGGTCCTAACAGTTTACTCTCTCGGACTCAAGACCGCGAGGTGAGCAAACGGTCTCGAGACCGCGACAGGGAAAACGGTCTCAAGACCGTTTGGCCCCGTTGACCGAGCGTGGACCGTATAAGAAATCTGTTCCTACCTATATATGCTAATTACCCTCAAAATTTGGGAGACTAACTCCAAAGGAATCGGGAGATATGACCTTTTTAAGTCACAACTTTAAATGAATTAATTGCTGATTTTCAAACGGTCTGAAATTGCCTTTTTGGGCAAACGGTCTCAAGACCGTGTAAGGTCGTTGACTAAGCTTTGACCGTATGAGATTACTGTTCAAAATTATGTTAATGAACAACTCACCAAGTTTGATGGTCTAATTCCAAACGGGCTAAGAGTTGAAGGGTGATTACTAGGGATAACCCTAGGTGAAATCAGTACTGAAATTATGGTGACCTAATTAGGGTTTTTAGGGTTGATTGACCTAAACGGTCTCAAGACCATTTGGGGGGTCACCAAACGGTCTCAAGACCGCTCGGGCAATCAACCAAGACCGTTTGGAGGTCTGGGGTCAAGATTTGTTGACCAATTGAAGGTACTTTTACACCAATTTACATTGCAATTAAATATTGATATAATCATCAACTCAATTTGTTCAACCTTGATGAATTTCCACTAGAATCCAAAAATTGGATGGGCAAACGGTCTCAAGACCGAGAGGACAATCACCCAAGACCGTTTGAAGGTCTAGGGTTGAGTAATTTGACCAATTGAGGACCCAATTGCAAATAAGTTATCAATTTAATCAAAATTCTGTTTTGTGGTTCAATCATGGTTCAACCCCTATCAAATCACCTTAGACTTTGATGAAATCTTGGGAAAACGGTCTTAAGACCATGTGGGGTCCACCCACATGACCTCAAGACCGTTTGGGCCAAGTTTGGGCCCAATTGGAGCTCAATTGAAGAGTTCAACCTTGTGTTGAAGCACATTGTTGAGTGTTGATGGGTGAACATTGATAGACCCTAATTGAATCGATTTCAATCCTACTTGGTCAACAATTGAGGGTCAATTGGTTGACCAATTGGTCAAGCATAATCTTGATTAACCCAATCCATAGGTGGTCAACATAGATTGGACCTTTTGAAGGCTTCAACATCGTTTGACATTATTGGTTGCACCTTTGAGCCTTGTTGAAGGACCAAGCGGCTGAGACCATGAGAGCCTCGCGGTCTCAAGACCGTGAGAGGGCTCGCGGTCTCAAGACCGTGAGGGGGCTCACAGTCTCAAGACCGAGAGGAGGCTCGCGGTCTCAAGACCGTGAAGGGCCTCGCGGTCCTGAGGTCAAACTAGCTAAACGGTCAACACCTCTTCGCGGACTCAACATCAAATTGATCTTCGCGGTCTCAACATTAACTTGAACTAATGGAAGGCTTCGCGGTCTTGAACCCCTTGAAGAGGCTCGCGGTCTTGAAGCCTAAGGGGGCTCGTGGTCTTGGAGTTAGAAAGAGGCTCGCGGTCTTGGAAAGTCAAAGTGGGCAAACGGTCAACACTTTCAACCGATCTCAATTCAATTGATGATTAATGATTGAAATCAATCAATGTGATTCAAGGTTGACTTCATTAAATCAAATGATGATATAAATGGTTCAATGTTGCCCTAATCAAATCCTAATGACAACCTAGGATATTAAGGGGTTATTTGACTAAGGTTTTGACCATGATGATGATCAATGGGGTGAATTACCAAAATACCCCTAAAGGGTCAATTGAGTTATACCTTGCTCAATTCAAACCCTAATTACAAAAGAATGATGTTTTTAGTCATAATGACTCTATCCAACTTGATATAGTCTAATGTTATCATCAACCATTAGTATGATGAAAGAGAGAGTACTCTAGAGAGAGAAAGTACCCTAGAGAGAGAAAGTAACTCTAACCACATAATGGTGATGTTTTTGACTATGTTAGCCTATGATGACTCAATCCAACCTGTTTTAGAGTGATGTTGACATCACCTAACATTATGATGAGAGAGAAAGTACTTCTAGAGAGAGAAAGTACCCTTTTTAAGTGGAAACTCAAGTAAAGCATCTCCAATGCACATAAGTGAGCATAATTAGGGTTTGGTCCACCTGTGTGAGCTCATAGAAACCCTAATTATAATAAATGATGAACCTTTACCTAATCTAAGGGCATCAGTGATGATGTTGTTCATACATAATAATGTTATGAGTTCAATTCACCTTAATGAGAATAGTAAACCCTAAATTCAAGGGTGATGACATATAATATGAATAGTAAACCCTAATTATAGGGTAATGGCATGCTTTTGAGTATTAAACTCTGTTTGATGTGAATTAGAGATTCAACTCTTATGACAAGAGTAGGAAGTATATTCCTTATTTATATTACCTTTATCAATTGTATTAACCATGCAGGTTCAGATATGAAGGTAATCATATCCAGGTATGGATGTTGATGTTCTATTCATTAAAGGCATGTTGTTAGCCTTATGAATAAGAAAAGTAACTTGATGCCTTGTCAATGGCATCCTATGATGATAATGAGCTGTGAAAGCCATGAATACCATCAAAGTCATGCCTTAGAGATGACTTGTGATGAGGATAATGAGAAATGATGATTGATATGAGTTAGGTCTGTTACATTTAGTATTCTTCCTTCATAGCTGCTATGCTACTGTTATTGTTTGAAGAACAATGTATGATGTTAAAGAATATTGAATGTACCTAACTAATCAAGTATAATATAGAGCCCTGATCATAGATCCATCATTGTCAGAAATTAAGTGATGGTGAAACAGGTTTTCCTCAGGGAACTCCTGGAGCACATACTTTTGAGTATGTGGGGTACATGGATGTGTAGAACCTTACATCCTAGTGTAGAAAAGTGATGTAGATGTGTAATCCATCCATCCTTCACTATATTTCCATATCGTATCAGTGGTAGGTAAACATGAAACCTCCTGATGACGAAGAAAGCACAGATATCCGTATCAGTGGTAGGTAAACATGAAACCTCCTGATGACGAAGAGAGTACAGAACGCCACTGTGACTCTAAAATAGCGAAGGACCAGTTTACCCTGGTGAGCTATAGTAGTAGAGACACGAGATGTCCTACAAGTGATCCTCTTACTGACTGAGGAAGGTGAAGGTCATGAGAATCCGGCTCTCTTAATGACCTATGTATGATACTGATGCGGCTTCTCAGCGATCAGTTGGAGTATGAGTGGTAAGCCTCATCTCCACAGGGCATAATGTTGTTTGTAAAACATAATCAACCATGTAGTATAACTTGTTAGAGATACCTCCAAGTTAGTTGATTGATGTTACAATGCAATAGTGTTTACATTCTCCATATATCCTATATTGTAGAGATCTTGTTATACCTGCAACTGTTATAGAATACTCTGAAGGCTTTACTGCTTAATATATTCTTTGATGGTTTAATAAAGCTTCTGGAGAAGAGTTATAACTCTCGCTGGGACAATTATGTATAATTGTCTCACCCCGTAGACTTCAACTTTTTAGGTGGACGTCGGAGACGAAGGAACCAGCCTACAGGTGACCAGTCTCAGTAGCAGCAGCACTAGGGGCAGCAGTAATCTCAGGTGGAGATTTGTCCTGCCACGTGGTGTAGTTAGAGTCAGTCCTATGTGTCCTCTGTACTCTCAGGTCTTGGAGTCTTTTGTTTAGTGATCTTGAGATTTTGTATCTTGATGTATATAATTACTCAAGAAGTAATTATCCTGAGATGTAAACAGTTTATCTCTCTTTATGAAAGAAGTTTTTATGGATCCAAGTTATTATCTCGAAAAGTTTTAATTTCCCGTGATTTTTGTCTTCAGCTGATTACCGATCCGCTTCCGCTAAGTTTTAATCGTGTTTATGTCATGGTTTGGAGATCAGAGCCTACAACTAGTGGTATAAGAGCTCCAGGTTCAGTCGAGTCTACAGAGGCATAGGACTTAGGATGTCGAGTCTACCTTTAGTACTCCTTCCTCATCTAATAGAATCTTCTGCTCCTCAAGAGAAGAAGATACATAAGAATGTCAGAACATCATGATGAGCATGTGGCAG
This sequence comes from Alisma plantago-aquatica, assembly GCA_963693085.1. Lineage (NCBI taxonomy): Eukaryota > Viridiplantae > Streptophyta > Magnoliopsida > Alismatales > Alismataceae > Alisma > Alisma plantago-aquatica. The sequence goes on from OY856411.1 coordinate 977,519,348, forward strand.
AGAGTAGTGCTAGTGCGCCTCGAGGCGGTGCAAGAGTTCCGAGAATAGAACAACCTGCACCTGAGTCGCCAAGAGAGCCACCCCAGTTCGACCCAGCTGACATGAGTGATCTAACTGTACAGACGATGTTCGGGCAGTTCATGACTGCCATGACACATATAACCGATAGGATGCCCATTCCTGCACCTAGGGCACCTGCCCAGCCTAAAGCACAAGGTATCGGTAAGACATTCGAACGACTTCATCGTGTCGGAGCTACCGAGTACTTCAGAACTGCCGACCCTGCATATGCTGACTTATGGTTGACAGAGTTGGAGAAGGCTTTCAAGATTCTTATAATTCCGGAAGCTGAGAAGGTTAGACATGCTGTCTATCTTCTCAAAGGCAGTGCTGGTCACTGGTGGAACATGGAAGAGCAGAAGAGACCTGGAGTAGAGTTCTCATGGGAAGAGTTTCGTCGGGAATTTATCCATAGATATTTTCCAAAGACCTTCCTAGATGAGAAGATCTCTCAGTTTGAAAAACTAAGGCAGGGTGTGATGAACATTAGTGAATATGAAGCTAAGTTCATGGAGTTGTTGCGGTTCTGTCCGCACATAGCTGCTACGGATGAGGAAAGAATCAGAAGATTCGAAAAGGGTTTGAATTCTGATATGTCAACCCCCGTGTCTGCCTTAGAAAACAGAGAGAGATTCTCTACCTTCGTTGAGTCAGTCCGAAGGATAGAGAGATTTGTAGTTGAGAAAAGACAAACCCATAAAAGATATCCATAGTTCCAGGGTTCTTCATCTAGGGATTCCAAGAAACCTAGATTCTCTGCACCTAACCCCCCACCACCCAGATCGAGTTTTCAAACTCAATGGACACCAAGCAGAGGTAGAGGACGGAGTCAACCACTTCAAGGGACGCACTGCATCAGTGTCAGTTACTGGACCACCCAGACCACAACAACAGGAGAGGAGTTGCTACAAATGTGGTAAGGTGGGACACTTGATGAAGGATTGCCGTTCTAGGCCTATCGGTGTGACACAACAACCCCTGAGACAGAATCAACAGGGATCTCAGAATAGACAACATCAAGGAGCAGCTCGAGGACGTGGACAAGCGTCTCAAGCTGGATCATCAGCACCACCTCAACACCAGGCGACTGCGAGGTTCTATGCTATGAACCCACCTGAGGCAGTGGTCAATCCACGGGTAGTGGCAGGTCAGATGAAACTTTTATATTCTGATATGTCTATATCCTGTGATGTATCTGTTCTGATTGATCCGGGTGCTACGCACTCTTTCATCACTCGTGAAGTTATTCGTAACTGCAATGTGACTGTTAGCCATAGAGCAGATAGTTTGTTGTTAGAGACTCCGTTGAGTGGGTCTGCCGTTTTGCAGGAGGTATGTTCTTCCTGCATCCTTTTCTTTTCTGACCATCGCATTCAAGTGGATCTTATACCACTTGATATGCAGGGATTTGATATAATCCTTGGGATGGATACCTTAGAAAGGTATAGAGTTGTCTTGGATTGTGAGTCCAAGTTGGCTGTGTTTGCTGATGAAAGCAACACATGGATCTTTCAAGGTGAAAGAAAGATTCTGCCTACCTGTCTTGTATCAGCTATGGTTGCTGATAAGCTGTTGAGGCAAGGATGTTATGCATTCTTAGCCCATGTGGTAGATGTTACCAAGGAAAGTTCTAATCCTGCTGAAGTTCCTATAGTCAGGGAATTCGAAGATGTGTTTCCTGAAGAACTTCCTGGTATACCACCACCTCGGGAGATTGATTTTGAAATCAATCTGATCCCAGATACGAAACCCATAGCTCAAACTCTGTATAGGATGGCGCCTGCCGAGATGGCAGAACTCAAGAAACAGCTTCAAGAGTTACTTGAGAGAGGTTTTATCCGACCGAGTACTTCACCTTGGGGTGCTCCGGTCTTGTTTGTTAAAAAGAAAGATGGGTCAATGCGGTTATGCATCGACTACAGACAACTCAATAAAGTGACAATAAAGAATAAGTATCCTCTGCTGAGGATTGATGATCTCTTTGACCAGTTGCGTGGTGCAACAGTCTTTTCAAAGATAGACTTGAGGTATGGATATCATCAACTCCGTATTAAGGATAGTGACATATCCAAGTCTACCTTTAGGACAAGATATGGTCACTATGAGTTCACGGTTATGTCGTTTGGACTAAACAATGCACCAGCTGCATTCATGGAACTCATGAATAGAGTTTTTCGACCTTTCCTTGATCAGTGTGTTGTCGTCTTCATAGATGACATACTGATTTATAGTAAGGATGCCCAACAGCATGAGCAACATCTTCGCCAAATTTTGACCTTGCTAAGAGAACATAAGCTGTACGCCAAGTTTAGCAAGTGTGAGTTCTGGCTGCCGGAGGTATCTTTTCTTGGACATGTAATATCCGCCTCGGGAATTCGTGTTGACCCTACAAAGGTAGAATCTGTTCTACAATGGGAACAACCGAAAACACCGACGGAGATTCGAAGTTTCTTGGGGTTAGCTGGCTATTATCGAAGGTTCATTAAGAACTTTAGTTCTATAGCTTTACCTTTGACCAAGTTAACCCGGAAAGATGTTTCTTTTTCTTGGAGTGATAAGTGTCAACAATCTTTCCAGATGCTGAAGGAGAGGTTGACAAGTGCACCTGTGCTAGTGCTACCTGAACAAGGATAAGGGTATATAGTTTTCTGTGATGCTTCCAAAAATGGACTAGGATGTGTGTTGATGCAGGATAAACAAGTGATTTCTTTTGCTTCCCGACAGCTTAAGAAACACGAGGAGAATTATCCGACACACGATCTAGAGTTAGCTGCTGTGGTTCATGCCTTGAAGATCTGGAGGCATTATCTCTACGGAGAAACATTCCAGATTTTCACAGACCACAAAAACCTTAAATATATCTTCTCTCAGCATGAGCTCAACATGAGGCAACGTCGCTGGATGGAGTTAATCAAGGACTACGACTGTACAATTGATTACCATCCAGGTAAGGCCAATGTTGTTGCAGATGCCTTGAATAGGAAATCAGCAACATCAACCATGAATAGAGCACAACTAAATTCTTTAGTATGCTCTAGGAGAGATATGCTTATCTCTTTAAGGCAAGACAATGTATAGTTGAAGGTGTCATTGCTAGCCGGTTTGTTAGCTGAGATGCATATTAAACCTACCCTAAGAGAGCAGATTAAAGAAGCACAGCTAGGTGATTCTGCAGTTCAACATATAAGATCTGAGTATGGAAATGAGAAGCAAGATGGTTTTCATGACTCAAAAGATCAAGTAGCTTGTTATAATGGAAGAATGATAGTGTCGGATGTGGACAACTTGAGGAAGTTAGTCCTAGAAGAAGCCCATTCTTCCATGTATGCTATGCATCCAGGGAGCACCAAGATGTATCGGAATTTGAAGGATCTGTATTGGTGGCCTGGGATGTAGAAGGACGTTGCAGAGTTTGTTCTGAGGTGTCCTGTGTGTCAGCAAGTTAAAGCTAAACACCAGAAGCCTGCAGGAACAATGCAACCTTTACCCATATCACAGTGGAAGTGGGACCATGTGACCATGGACTTTGTTGTTGGCCTACCCAGGACAAGCAAAGGACATGATTCCATTTGGGTAATTGTTGATAGGTTGACTAAGACAGCACATTTCTTACCTGTCAAAACAACCTATTCTGCTGAAAGGTTATCAGAGTTGTATGTCCAAGAGATAGTGTGTTTGCACGGAGTTCCTGTCACAATAGTTTCTGACAGAGGTCCTCAGTTTACTAGTCGTTTTTGGGAACAGTTGCACAAAACCTTAGGCACTAAGCTGAGGTTTAGTACGGCCTTTCATCCACAGACTGATGGACAGTCAGAAAGGACCATACAAACCTTAGAAGACCTGTTGTGAGCATGTGTTCTCCAGTTCACCGAAAGTTGGGATCTACACCTAAGCTTGATAGAGTTTGCCTATAACAATAGCTATCAGCATAGTATTGATATGGCACCTTATGAAGCCTTATATGGTAGACGTTGTAGATCACCTTTGTGTTGGTTTGAAACTGGTGAGCATCAGTTGTTAGGTCCTGACCTTGTGAAGCAAACCACAGAAAAGATTAAAGTAATACAACATAAGATTAAGACTGCTCAGGATAGGAAGAAATCTTATACTGACAAACGTCGTAGACCCTTAGAGTTCCAGGTTGGAGACAAAGTGTATCTTAAGGTCTCACCTTGGAAAGGGGTCCTTCGTTTTGGAAGGAAAGGGAAGTTAGCTCCTAGATATATGGGGCCTTATCCAATCATTGAACGGATTGGAAAGGTAGCATATGAATTAGAGCTTCCCCCAGAATTACAGAGGTTACATCCTGTGTTTCACATTTCTATGTTGAAGAAATGTCACCCAGACACCGAGTCAGTTCTACAACCTATGGAGGTAGAATTGAATGATGACATATCCTATGAGGAGGGACCGGTGTCAATCCTTGATAAACGAATTAAAAAGTTAAAGAAGAAAGATATAAGTCTTGTGAAAGTCCTCTGGAACCATCGTGGTATTGAAGAAGCCACTTGGGAGTTAGAGGATGAGATGAGAAGGAAGTATCCTGCCCTTTTCTCTTAGTATGTTTTATCGATTTCGGGGACGAAATCCTTGTAAGGGGTGGATAATTTGTAACATCCCTGACCTGGGTTATGAGTTAACCCTAGGTGTTTTGCCTAAATATGTAATTAAATCTTTGTGATTAACTCTGAGCATGTAATTAAGTTTCTCAGAAACGTATATTTCAGTATTTGCTCCTTTTTATTTAAAGTTGTAGCATTGTTTTGATATACAGGGACCTATGTGCAATTTACCCAGTTGAAAGGGGTAGCTTGCAATTTGCACATGATGAGATGTTCCTCTGATGTTGATACATCATGAGAATCTCTTTGGCAAAGTTTGAGGGATTTCCCAAGCTAGAGCACCAAGGTGCAGCTGTGGAAGCAATCCCAGGGCTTGAAACCCTAATTTGGGGTAAAATGCAATTTACCCAAATAAAGGGATGCAATTTGTAAAGAATGTCATCTAAAGTATCTTTTTAGACTCTTGCCATCATTTAGAGAAGAAATGATGAGGAATTCACCTCAATTGAGTTATCAAGTTAAGAAATAGGCTTTGTGATTGAATAATCAGGGTATATGTGCAATATCCCTTTAAGTATGAACTTTATTATTAGATTGTTCTCCCTTGCCTTCTTTTCTATAACTTAAGATAAGGTTCGTCCTTAGAATAAAGAGGAAGGGACGAGCAAGTAATAAAGGAAGGACTTAGTTGGAATAAAGGGAAACTTATGAACTAATGTTGAGAATCATACCCCTAGTATATATACACTCTACCTCTCAAGCAAAGAAATCTTTCCTTCGTGCATATCACTGTTTCCTCTTTGCTTGGCCGACTAAGGACTATCTTGGAGCTCAAGAGGAATGACCAAGGGTGCAAGGTAGGTTTGGGATCTTCTTCTTGCTTAATTCCATGGTTAGAATTCGAATTCAAGGTCATCTTCATGGCTAACTCTTGAAACCCTACCTTTCTAGCCGTCTCTTTTTCATCCTTCCTTGGATTTTTCACCTTGGCCAACCTATGGGAACTCAAGGACGCCATTAAATCTTGGAGCTTGAAAGCTTGGAGCTCAAGAAGCAAGCTTTAGGCGGGTTTTATAACTCTAAACCCATGCTTTACTATATGCATCCTTTATATGCGGTTAGATGATAGTCCTTCATGTTCCTTACTGTTCTTTGCTATTTTACAAGCAAACCCATGGGATATTCGTACTGTTCTTGAGCTAGGAGATGAAGGCGTGATTTCCAAGAAAAACCCACCGCTTTTCTTTTCCTTAAACGGTCCTAACAGTTTACTCTCTCGGACTCAAGACCGCGAGGTGAGCAAACGGTCTCGAGACCGCGACAGGGAAAACGGTCTCAAGACCGTTTGGCCCCGTTGACCGAGCGTGGACCGTATAAGAAATCTGTTCCTAATTATATAGGCTAATTACCCTCAAAATTTGGGAGACTAACTCCAAAGGAATCGGGAGATATGACCTTTTTAAGTCACAACTTTAAATGAATTAATTGCTGATTTTCAAACGGTCTGAAATTGCCTTTTTGGGCAAACGGTCTCAAGACCGTGTACGTTCGTTGACTAAGCTTTGAACGTATGAGATTACTGTTCAAAATTATGTTAATGAACAACTCACCAAGTTTGATGGTCTAATTCCAAACGGGCTAAGAGTTGAAGGGTGATTACTAGGGATAACCCTAGGTGAAATCAGTACTGAAATTATGGTGACCTAATTAGGGTTTTTAGGGTCGATTGACCTAAACGGTCTCAAGACCATTTGGGGGGTCACCAAACGGTCTCAAGACCGCGAGGGAAATCAACCAAGACCGTTTGGAGGTCTGGGGTCAAGATTTGTTGACCAATTGAAGGTACTTTTACACCAATTTACATTGCAATTAAATATTGATATAATCATCAACTCAATTTGTTCAACCTTGATGAATTTCCACTAGAATCCAAAATATTGGATGGGCAAACAGTCTCAAGACCGAGAGGACAATCACCCAAGACCGTTTGAAGGTCTAGGGTTGAGTAATTTGACCAATTGACGACCCAATTGCAAATAAGTTATCAATTTAATCAAAATTCTGTTTTATGGTTCAATCATGGTTCAACCCCTATCAAATCACCTTAGACTTTGATGAAATCTTGCGAAAACGGTCTTAAGACCATGTGGGATCCACCCACATGACCTCAAGACCGTTTGGGCCACGTTTGGGCCCAATTGGAGCTCAATTGAAGAGTTCAACCTTGTGTTGAAGCACATTGTTGAGTGTTGATGGGTGAACATTGATAGACCCTAATTGAATCGATTTCAATCCTACTTGGTCAACAATTGAGGGTCAATTGGTTGACCAATTGGTCAAGCATAATCTTGATTAACCCAATCCATAGGTGGTCAACATAGATTGGACCTTTTGAAGGCTTCAACATCGTTTGACATTATTGGTTGCACCTTTGAGCCTTGTTGAAGGACCAAGCGGCTTAGACCATGAGAGCCTCGCGGTCTCAAGACCGTGAGAGGGCTCGCGGTCTCAATACCGTGAGGGGGCTCATAGTCTCAAGACCGAGAGGAGGCTCGCGGTCTCAAGACCGCGAAGGGCCTTGCGGTCCTGAGGTCAAACTAGCTAAACGGTCAACACCTCTTCGCGGACTCAACATCAAATTGATCTTCGCAGTCTCAACATTAACTTGAACTAATGGAAGGCTTCGCGGTCTTGAACCCCTTGAAGAGGCTCGCGGTCTTGAAGCCTAAGGGGGCTCGCGGTCTTGGAGTTAGAAAGAGGCTCGCGGTCTTGGAAAGTCAAAGTGGGCAAACGGTCAACACTTTCAACCGATCTCAATTCAATTGATGATTAATGATTGAAATCAATCAATGTGATTCAAGGTTGACTTCATTAAATCAAATGATGATATAAATGGTTCAATGTTGCCCTAATCAAATGCTAATGACAACCTAGGATATTAAGGGGTTATTTGACTAAGGTATTGACCATGATGATGATCAATGGGGTGAATTACCAAAATACCCCTGAAGGGTCAATTGAGTTATACCTTGCTCAATTCAAACCCTAATTACATAAGAATGATGTTTTTAGTCATAATGACTCTATCCAACTTGATCTAGTCTAATGTTATCATCAACCATTAGTATGATGAAAGAGAGAGTACTCTAGAGAGAGAAAGTAACTCTAACCACATAATGGTGATGTTTTTGACTATGTTAGCCTATGATGACTCAATCCAACCTGTTTTAGAGTGATGTTGACATCACCTAACATTATGATGAGAGAGAAAGTACTTCTAGAGAGAGAAAGTACCATTTTTAAGTGGAAACTCAAGTAAAGCATCTCCAATGCACATAAGTGAGCATAATTAGGGTATGGTCCACCTGTGTGAGCTCATAGAAACCCTAATTATAATAAATTATGAACCTTTACCTAATCTAAGGGCATCAGTGATGATGTTGTTCATACATAATAATGTTATGAGTTCAATTCACCTTAATGAGAATAGTAAACCCTAAATTCAAGGGTGATGACATATAATATGAATAGTAAACCCTAATTATAGGGTAATGGCATGCTTTTGAGTATTAAACTCTGTTTGATGTGAATTAGAGATTCAACTCTTATGACAAGAGTAGGAAGTATATTCCTTATTTATATTACCTTTATCAATTGTATTAACCATGCAGGTTCAGATATGAAGGTAATCATATCCAGGTATGGATGTTGATGTTCTATTCATTAAAGGCATGTTGTTAGCCTTATGAATAAGAAAAGTAACTTGATGCCTTGTCAATGGCATCCTATGATGATAATGAGCTGTGAAAGCCATGAATACCATCAAAGTCATGCCTTAGAGATGACTTGTGATGAGGATAATGAGAAATGATGATTGATATGAGTTAGGTCTGTTACATTTAGTATTCTTCCTTCATAGCTGCTATGCTACTGTTATTGTTTGAAGAACAATGTATGATGTTAAAGAATATTGAATGTACCTAACTAATCAAGTATAATATAGAGCCCTGATCATAGATCCATCATTGTCAGAAATTAAGTGATGGTGAAACAGGTTTTCCTCAGGGAACTCCTGGAGCACATACTTTTGAGTATGTGGGGTACATGGATGTGTAGAACCTTACATCCTAGTGTAGAAAAGTGATGTAGATGTGTAATCCATCCATCCTTCACTATATTTCCATATCGTATCAGTGGTAGGTAAACATGAAACCTCCTGATGACGAAGAAAGCACAGATATCCATATCAGTGGTAGGTAAACATGAAACCTCCTGATGACGAAGAGAGTACAGAACGCCACTGTGACTCTAAAATAGCGAAGGACCAGTTTACCCTGGTGAGCTATAGTAGTAGAGACACAAGATGTCCTACAAGTGATCCTCTTACTGACTGAGGAAGGTGAAGGTCATGAGAATCCGGCTCTCTTAATGACCTATGTATGATACTGATGCGGCTTCTCAGCGATCAGTTGGAGTATGAGTGGTAAGCCTCATCTCCACAGGGCATAATGTTGTTTGTAAAACATAATCAACCATGTAGTATAACTTGTTAGAGATACCTCCAAGTTAGTTGATTGATGTTACAATGCAATAGTGTTTACATTCTCCATATATCCTATATTGTAGAGATCTTGGTATACCTGCAACTGTTATAGAATACTCTGAAGGCTTTACTGCTTAATATATTCTTTGATGGTTTAATAAAGCTTCTGGAGAAGAGTTATAACTCTCTCTGGGACAATTATGTATAATTGTCTCACCCCGTAGACTTCAACTTTTTAGGTGGACGTCGGAGACGAAGGAACCAGCCTACAGGTGACCAGTCTCAGCAGCAGCAGCACTAGGGGCAGCAGTAATCTCAGGTGGAGATTTGTCCTGCCACGTGGTGTAGTTAGAGTCAGTCCTATGTGTCCTCTGTACTCTCAGGTCTTGGAGTCTTTTGTTTAGTGATCTTGAGATTTTGTATCTTGATGTATATAATTACTCAAGAAGTAATTATCCTGAGATGTAAACAGTTTATCTCTCTTTATGAAAGAAGTTTTTATGGATCCAAGTTATTATCTCGAAAAGTTTTAATTTCCCGTGATTTTTGTCTTCAGCTGATTACCGATCCGCTTCCGCTAAGTTTTAATCGTGTTTATGTCATGGTTTGGAGATCAGAGCCTACAACTAGTGGTATCAGAGCTCCAGGTTCAGTCGAGTCTACAGAGGCATAGGACTTAGGATGTCGAGTCTACCTTTAGTACTCCATCCTCATCTAATAGAATCTTTTGCTCCTCAAGAGAAGAAGATACATAAGAATGTCAGAACATCATGATGAGCACGTGGCAGAGAGTAGTGCTAGTGCGCCTCGAGGCAGTGCAAGAGTTCCGAGAATAGAACAACCTGCACCTGAGTCGCCAAGAGAGCCACCCCAGTTCGACCCAGCTGACATGAGTGATCCAACTGTACAGACGATGTTCGGGCAGTTCATGACTGCCATGACACATATAACCGATAGGATGCCCATTCCTACACCTAGGGCACCTGCCCAGCCTAAAGCACAAGGTATCGGTAAGACATTCGAACGACTTCGTCGTGTCGGAGCTACCGAGTACTTCGGAACTGCCGACCCTGCATATGCTGACTTATGGTTGACAGAGTTGGAGAAGGCTTTCAGGATTCTTATAATTCCGGAAGCTGAGAAGGTTAGACATGTTGTCTATCTTCTCAAAGGCAGTGCTGGTCACTGGTGGAACATGGAAGAGCAGAAGAGACCTGGAGTAGAGTTCTCATGGGAAGAGTTTCGTCGGGAATTTATCCATAGATATTTTCCAAAGACCTTTCTAGATGAGAAGATCTCTCAGTTTGAAAAACTAAGGCAGGGTGTGATGAACATTAGTGAATATGAAGCTAAGTTCATGGAGTTGTTGCGGTTCTGTCCGCACATGGCTGCTACGGATGAGGAAAGAATCAGAAGATTCGAAAAGGGTTTGAATTCTGATATGTCAACCCCCGTGTCTGCCTTAGAAAACAGAGAGAGATTCTCTACCTTCGTTGAGTCAGTCCGAAGGATAGAGAGATCTGTAGTTGAGAAAAGACAAACCCATAAAAGATATCCACAGTTCCAGGGTTCTTCATCTAGGGATTCCAAGAAACCTAGATTCTCTGCACCTAACCCCCCACCACCCAGATCGAGTTTTCAAACTCAATGGACACCAAGCAGAGGTAGAGGACGGAGTCAACCACTTCAAGGGACGCACTGCATCAGTGTCAGTTACTGGACCACCCAGACCACAACAACAGGAGAGGAGTTGCTACAACTGTGGTAAGGTGGGGCACTTGATGAAGGATTGCCGTTCTAGGCCTATTGGTGTGACACAACAACCCCTGAGACAGAATCAACAGGGATCTCAGAATAGACAACATCAAGGAGCAGCTCGAGGACGTGGACAAGCGTCTCAAGCTGGATCATCAGCACCACCTCAACACCAGGCGACTGCGAGGTTCTATGCTATGAACCCACCTGAGGCAGTGGTCAATCCACGGGTAGTGGCAGGTCAGATGAAACTTTTATATTCTGATATGTCTATATCCTGTGATGTATCTGTTCTGATTGATCCGGGTGCTACGCACTCTTTCATCACTCGTGAAGTTATTCGTAACTGCAATGTGACTGTTAGCCATAGAGCAGATAGTTTGTTGTTAGAGACTCCGTTGAGTGGGTCTGCCGTTTTGCAGGAGGTATGTTCTTCCTGCATCCTTTTCTTTTCTGACCATCGCATTCAAGTGGATCTTATACCACTTGATATGCAGGGATTTGATATAATCCTTGGGATGGATACCTTAGAAAGGTATAGAGTTGTCTTGGATTGTGAGTCCAAGTTGGCTGTGTTTGCTGATGAAAGCAACACATGGATCTTTCAAGGTGAAAGAAAGATTCTGCCTACCTGTCTTGTATCAGCTATGGTTGCTGATAAGCTGTTGAGGCAAGGATGTTATGCATTCTTAGCCCATGTGGTAGATGTTACCAAGGAAAGTTCTAATCCTGCTGAAGTTCCTATAGTCAGGGAATTCGAAGATGTGTTTCCTGAAGAACTTCCTGGTATACCACCACCTCGGGAGATTGATTTTGAAATCAATCTGATCCCAGATACGAAACCCATAGCTCAAACTCCGTATAGGATGGCGCCTGTCGAGATGGCAGAACTCAAGAAACAGCTTCAAGAGTTACTTGAGAGAGGTTTTATCCGACCGAGTACTTCACCTTGGGGTGCTCCGGTCTTGTTTGTTAAAAAGAAAGATGGGTCAATGCGGTTATGCATCGACTACAGACAACTCAATAAAGTGACAATAAAGAATAAGTATCCTCTGTCGAGGATTGATGATCTCTTTGACCAGTTGCGTGGTGCAACAGTCTTTTCAAAGATAGACTTGAGGTCTGGATATCATCAACTCCGTATTAAGGATAGTGACATATCCAAGTCTACCTTTAGGACAAGATATGGTCACTATGAGTTCACGGATATGTCGTTTGGACTAAACAATGCACCAGCTGCATTCATGGAACTCATGAATAGAGTTTTTCGACCTTTCCTTGATCAGTGTGTTGTCGTCTTCATAGATGACATACTGATTTATAGTAAGGATGCCCAGCAGCATGAGCAACATCTTCGCCAAATTTTGACCTTGCTAAGAGAACATAAGCTGTACGCCAAGTTTAGCAAGTGTGAGTTCTGGCTGCCGGAGGTATCTTTTCTTGGACATGTAATATCCGCCTCGGGAATTCGTGTTGACCCTACAAAGGTAGAATCTGTTCTACAATGGGAACAACCGAAAACACCGACGGAGATTCGAAGTTTCTTGGGGTTAGCTGGCTATTATCGAAGGTTCATTAAGAACTTTAGTTCTATAGCTTTACCTTTGACCAAGTTAACCCGGAAAGATGTTTCTTTTTCTTGGAGTGATAAGTGTCAACAATCTTTCCAGCTGCTGAAGGAGAGGTTGACAAGTGCACCTGTGCTAGTGCTACCTGAACAAGGAAAAGGGTATATAGTTTTCTGTGATGCTTCCAAAAATGGACTAGGATGTGTGTTGATGCAGGATAAACAAGTGATTTCTTTTGCTTCCCGACAGCTTAAGAAACACGAGGAGAATTATCCGACACACGATCTAGAGTTAGCTGCTGTGGTTCATGCCTTGAAGATCTGGAGGCATTATCTCTACGGAGAAACATTCCAGATTTTCACAGACCACAAAAACCTTAAATATATCTTCTCTCAGCATGAGCTCAACATGAGGCAACGTCGCTGGATGGAGTTAATCAAGGACTACGATTGTACAATTGATTACCATCCAGGTAAGGCCAATGTTGTTGCAGATGCCTTGAGTAGGAAATCAGCAACATCAACCATGAATAGAGCACAACTAAACTCTTTAGTATGCTCTAGGAGAGATATGCTTATCTCTTTAAGGCAAGACAATGTACAGTTGAAGGTGTCATTGCTAGCCGGTTTGTTAGCTGAGATGCATATTAAACCTACCCTAAGAGAGCAGATTAAAGAAGCACAGCTAGGTGATGCTGCAGTTCAACATATAAGATCTGAGTATGGAAATGAGAAGCAAGATGGTTTTCATGACTCAAAAGATCAAGTAGCTTGTTATAATGGAAGAATGATAGTGCCGGATGTGGACAACTTGAGGAAGTTAGTCCTAGAAGAAGCCCATTCTGCCATGTATGCTATGCATCCAGGGAGCACCAAGATGTATCGGAATTTGAAGGATCTGTATTGGTGGCCTGGGATGAAGAAGGACGTTGCAGAGTTTGTTCTGAGGTGTCCTGTGTGTCAGCAAGTTAAAGCTGAACACCAGAAGCCTGTAGGAACAATGCAACCTTTACCCATATCACAGTGGAAGTGGGACCATGTGACCATGGACTTTGTTGTTGGCCTACCCAGGACAAGCAAAGGACATGATTCCATTTGGGTAATTGTTGATAGGTTGACTAAGACAGCACATTTCTTACCTGTCAAAACAACCTATTCTGCTGAAAGGTTATCAGAGTTGTATGTCCAAGAGATAGTGCGTTTGCACGGAGTTCCTGTCACAATAGTTTCTGACAGAGGTCCTCAGTTTACTAGTCGTTTTTGGGAACAGTTGCACAAAGCCTTAGGCACTAAGCTGAGGTTTAGTACGGCCTTTCATCCACAGACTGATGGACAGTCAGAAAGGACCATACAAACCTTAGAAGACCTGTTGCGAGCATGTGTTCTCCAGTTCACCGAAAGTTGGGATCTACACCTAAGCTTGATAGAGTTTGCCTATAACAATAGCTATCAGCATAGTATTGATATGGCACCTTATGAAGCCTTATATGGTAGACGCTGTAGATCACCTTTGTGTTGGTTTGAAACTGGTGAGCATCAGTTGTTAGGTCCTGACCTTGTGAAGCAAACCACAGAAAAGATTAAAGTAATACAACATAAGATTAAGACTGCTCAGGATAGGAAGAAATCTTATACTGACAAACGTCGTAGACCCTTAGAGTTCCAGGTTGGAGACAAAGTGTATCTTAAGGTCTCACCTTGGAAAGGGGTCCTTCATTTTGGAAGGAAAGGGAAGTTAGCTCCTAGATATATGGGGCCTTATCCAATCATTGAACGGATTGGAAAGGTAGCATATGAATTAGAGCTTCCCCCAGAATTACAGAGGTTACATCCTATGTTTCACATTTCTATGTTGAAGAAATGTCACCCAGACACCGAGTCAGTTCTACAACCTATGGAGGTAGAATTGAATGATGACATATCCTATGAGGAGGGACCGGTGTCAATCCTTGATAAACGAATTAAAAAGTTAAAGAAGAAAGATATAAGTCTTGTGAAAGTCCTCTGGAACCATTGTGGTATTGAAGAAGCCACTTGGGAGTTAGAGGATGAGATGAGAAGGAAGTATCCTGCCCTTTTCTCTTAGTATGTTTTATCGATTTCGGGGACGAAATCCTTGTAAGGGGTGGATAATTTGTAACATCCCTGACCTGGGTTATGAGTTAACCCTAGGTGTTTTTCCTAAATATGTAATTAAATCTTTGTGATTAACTCTGAGCATGTAATTAAGTTTCTCAGAAACGTATATTTCAGTATTTGCTCCTTTTTATTTAAAGTTGTAGCATTGTTTTGATATACAGGGACCTATGTGCAATTTACCCAGTTGAAAGGGGTAGCTTGCAATTTGCACATGATGAGATGTTCCTCTGATGTTGATACATCATGAGAATCTCTTTGGCAAAGTTTGAGGGATTTCCCAAGCTAGAGCACCAAGGTGCAGCTGTGGAAGCAATCCCAGGGCTTGAAACCCTAATTTGGGGTAAAATGCAATTTACCCAAATAAAGGGATGCAATTTGTAAAGAATGTCATCTAAAGTATCTTTTTAGACTCTTGCCATCATTTAGAGAAGAAATGATGAGGAATTCACCTCAATTGAGTTATCAAGTTAAGAAATAGGCTTTGTGATTGAATAATCAGGGTATATGTGCAATATCCCTTTAAGTATGAACTTTATTATTAGATTGTTCTCCCTTGCCTTATTTTCTATAACTTAAGATAAGGTTCGTCCTTATAATAAAGAGGAAGGGACGAGCAAGTAATAAAGGAAGGACTTAGTTGGAATAAAGGGAAACTTATGAACTAATGTTGAGAATCATACCCCTAGTATATATACACTCTACCTCTCAAGCAAAGAAATCTTTCCTTTGTGCATATCACTGTTTCCTCTTTGCTTGGCCGACTAAGGACTATCTTGGAGCTCAAGAGGAACGACCAAGGGTGCAAGGTAGGTTTGGGATCTTCTTCTTGCCTAATTCCATGGTTAGAATTCGAATTCAAGGTCATCTTCATGGCTAACTCTTGAAACCCTACCTTTCTAGCCGTCTCTTTTTCATCCTTCCTTGGAGTTTTCACCTTGGCCAACCTGTGGGAACTCAAGGACGCCATTAAATCTTGGAGCTTGAAAGCTTGGAGCTCAAGAAGCAAGCTTTAGGCGGGTTTTATAACTCTAAACCCATGCTTTACTATATGCATCCTTTATATGCGGTTAGATGATAGTCCTACATGTTCCTTACTGTTCTTTGCTATTTTACAAGCAAACCCATGGGATATTCGTACTTTTGTTGAGCTAGGAGATGAAGGCGTGATTTCCAAGAAAAACCCACCGCTTTTCTTTTCCTTAAACGGTCCTAACAGTTTACTCTCTCGGACTCAAGACCGCGAGGTGAGCAAACGGTCTCGAGACCGCGACAGGGAAAACGGTCTCAAGACCGTTTGGCCCCGTTTACCGAGCGTGGACCGTATAAGAAATCTGTTCATAATTATATAGGCTAATTACCCTCAAAATTTGGGAGACTAACTCCAAAGTAATCGGGAGATATGACCTTTTTAAGTCACAACTTTAAATGAATTAATTGCTGATTTTCAAACGGTCTGAAATTGCCTTTTTGGGCAAACGGTCTCAAGACCGTGTACGTTCGTTGACTAAGCTTTGACCGTATGAGATTACTGTTCAAAATTATGTTAATGAACAACTCACCAAGTTTGATGGTCTAATTCCAAACGGGCTAAGAGTTGAAGGGTGATTACTAGGGATAACCCTAGGTGAAATCAGTACTGAAATTATGGTGACCTAATTAGGGTTTTTAGGGTTGATTGACCTAAACGGTCTCAAGACCATTTGGGGGGTCACCAAACGGTCTCACGACCGCGAGGGAAATCAACCAAGACCGTTTGGAGGTCTGGGGTCAAGATTTGTTGACCAATTGAAGGTACTTTTACACCAATTTACATTACAATTAAATATTGATATAATCATCAACTCAATTTGTTCAACCTTGATGAATTTCCACTAGAATCCAAAATATTGGATGGGCAAACGGTCTCAAGACCGTTTGGAACTCATTCAAATGGTCTCAAGACCGAGAGGACAATCACCCAAGACCGTTTGAAGGTCTAGGGTTGAGTAATTTGACCAATTGAGGACCCAATTGCAAATAAGTTATCAATTTAATCAAAATTCTATTTTGTGGTTCAATCATGGTTCAACCCCTATCAAATCACCTTATACTTTGATGAAATCTTGGGAAAACGGTCTTAAGATCATGTGGGGTCCACCCACATGACCTCAAGACCGTTTGGGCCAAGTTTGGGCCCAATTGGAGCTCAATTGAAGAGTTCAACCTTGTGTTGATGCACATTGTTGAGTGTTGATGGGTGAACATTGATAGACCCTAATTGAATCGATTTCAATCCTACTTGGTCAACAATTGAGGGTCAATTGGTTGACCAATTGGTCAAGAATAATCTTGATTAACCCAATCCATAGGTGGTCAACATAGATTGGACCTTTTGAAGGCTTCAACATCGTTTGACATTATTGGTTGCACCTTTGAGCCTTGTTGAAGGACCAAGCGGCTGAGACCATGAGAGCCTCGCGGTCTCAAGACCGTGAGAGGGCTCGCGGTATCAAGACCGTGAGGGGGCTCACGGTCTCAAGACCGAGAGGAGGCTCGTGGTCTCAAGACCGCGAAGGGCCTCGCGGTCCTGAGGTCAAACTAGCTAAACGGTCAACACCTCTTCGCGGACTCAACATCAAATTGATCTTCGCGGTCTCAACATTAACTTGAACCAATGGAAGGCTTCGCGGTCTTGAACCCCTTGAAGAGGCTCGCGGTCTTGAAGCCTAAGGGGGCTCGCGGTCTTGGAGTTAGAAAGAGGCTCGCGGTCTTGGAAAGTCAAAGTGGGCAAACGGTCAACACTTTCAACCGATCTCAATTCAATTGATGATTAATGATTGAAATCAATCAATGTGATTCAAGGTTGACTTCATTAAATCAAATGATGATATAAATGGTTCAATGTTGCCCTAATCAAATCCTAATGACAACCTAGAATATTAAGGGGTTATTTGACTAAGGTTTTGACCATGATGATGATCAATGGGGTGAATTACCAAAATACCCCTGAAGGGTCAATTGAGTTATACCTTGCTCAATTCAAACCCTAATTACATAAGAATGATGTTTTTAGTCATAATGACTCTATCCAACTTGATCTAGTCTAATGTTATCATCAACCATTAGTATGATGAAAGAGAGAGTACTCTAGAGAGAGAAAGTACCCTAGAGAGAGAACGTAACCTTAACCACATAATGGTGATGTTTTTGACTATGTTAGCCTATGATGACTCAATCCAACCTGTTTTAGAGTGATGTTGACATCACCTAACATTATGATGAGAGAGAAAGTACTTCTAGAGAGAGAAAGTACCCTTTTTAAGTGGAAACTCAAGTAAAGCATCTCCAATGCACATAAGTGAGCATAATTAGGGTATGGTCCACCTGTGTGAGCTCATAGAAACCCTAATTATAATAAATGATGAACCTTTACCTAATCTAAGGGCATCAGTGATGATGTTGTTCATACATAATAATGTTATGAGTTCAATTCACCTTAATGAGAATAGTAAACCCTAAATTTAAGGGTGATGACATATAATATGAATAGTAAACCCTAATTATAGGGTAATGGCATGCTTTTGAGTATTAAACTCTGTTTGATGTGAATTAGAGATTCAACTCTTATGACAAGAGTAGGAAGTATATTCCTTATTTATATTACCTTTATCAATTGTATTAACCATGCAGGTTCAGATATGAAGGTAATCATATCCAGGTATGGATGTTGATGTTCTATTCATTAAAGGCATGTTGTTAGCCTTATGAATAAGAAAAGTAACTTGATGCCTTGTCAATGGCATCCTATGATGATAATGAGCTGTGAAATCCATGAATACCATCAAAGTCATGCCTTAGAGATGACTTGTGATGAGGATAATGAGAAATGATGATTGATATGAGTTAGGTCTGTTACATTTAGTATTCTTCCTTCATAGCTGCTATGCTACTGTTATTGTTTGAAGAACAATGTATGATGTTAAAGAATATTGAATGTACCTAACTAATCAAGTATAATATAGAGCCCTGATCATAGATCCATCATTGTCAGAAATTAAGTGATGGTGAAACAGGTTTTCCTCAGGGAACTCCTGGAGAACATACTTTTGAGTATGTGGGGTACATGGATGTGTAGAACCTTACATCCTAGTGTAGAAAAGTGATGTAGATGTGTAATCCATCCATCCTTCACTATATTTCCATATCGTATCAGTGGTAGGTAAACATGAAACCTCCTGATGACGAAGAAAGCACAGATATCCGTATCAGTGGTAGGTAAACATGAAACCTCCTGATGACGAAGAGAGTACAGAACGCCACTGTGACTCTAAAATAGCGAAGGACCGGTTTACCCTGGCGAGCTATAGTAGTAGAGACACGAGATGTCCTACAAGTGATCCTCTTACTGACTGAGGAAGGTGAAGGTCATGAGAATCCGGCTCTCTTAATGACCTATGTATGATACCGATGCGGCTTCTCAGCGATCAGTTGGAGTATGAGTGGTAAGCCTCATCTCCTAAGGGCATAATGTTGTTTGTAAAACATAATCAACCATGTAGTATAACTTGTTAGAGATACCTCCAAGTTAGTTGATTGATGTTACAATGCAATAGTGTTTACATTCTCCATATCTCCTAAATTGTAGAGATCTTGTTATACCTGCAACTGTTATAGAATACTCTGAAGGCTTTACTGCTTAATATATTCTTTGATGGTTTAATAAAGCTTCTGGCGAAGAGTTATAACTCTCGTTGGGACAATTATGTATAATTGTCTCACCCCGTAGACTTCAACTTTTTAGGTGGACGTCGGAGACGAAGGAACCAGCCTACAGGTGACCAGTCTCAGCAGCAGCAGCACCAGGGGCAGCAGTAATCTCAGGTGGAGATTTGTCCTGCCACGTGGTGTAGTTAGAGTCAGTCCTATGTGTCCTCTGTACTCTCAGGTCTTGGAGTCTTTTGTTTAGTGATCTTGAGATTTTGTATCTTGATGTATATAATTACTCAAGAAGTAATTATCCTGAGATGTAAACAGTTTATCTCTCTTTATGAAAGAAGTTTTTATGGATCCAAGTTATTATCTCGAAAAGTTTTAATTTCCCGTGATTTTTGTCTTCCGCTGATTACCGATCCGCTTCCGCTAAGTTTTAATCGTGTTTATGTCATGGTTTGGAGATAAGAGCCCACAACTAGGGTTTCATAAAGCATTGCATTGTATCACCCTGGATTTGAGTTCCACATCACATCAAAAATCAGGGTTTCTCATAAAATCACCCTTAGTTAGGGGTTCACATAAATTTCACCCCAGAATAGGGTTTACATTCAATAACCCACAATTAGGGTTTACTATTCATCCCAATTAGGGTTTCATATTCCATTACCCATAATTAGGGTTTACTGATTATCCCAATTAGGGTTTCATATTCCATTACCCATAATTAGGGTTTACATCCATACCCTAGATTAGGGTTTCAATTATAATTGCCCTGCATTAGGGTTAAGGTTCAACAACCTTGTCAATTAGGGTTTATGCTCATGATTAGGGTTTCATGATCTATTTACTTAAGGGTCATACCCTTAATCACCACATGAATCATACTTATGTATGAATTCCATTCTATCATCCTCTCAACTTGGTTAGGGTTATATTAGCCCTTCAATCAAGTACATACAACTATGATTGTCATAGTGTACAAAATTATTGTTCTTATAAGAAATTAGGGTTCATTCCTCAAATGGAACTAATCACTTAATTACTTTTACGGTTTCAACCTTTGTACCTTCATTGATTATCATCACTATCAATCATTGGATCATTGGAATAATCATCACCTTCAATTTCCAAATGATTGAACCACATTCAACCTTCATTCGGTTTTGAGGTTTCATCAACAAACGGTTTTGAAACCGTTTAACACCAAATGGTTTTGAAACCGTTTGACCCCAAACGGTTTCAAGACCGTTTGGGCCAAATTAGTCTCAAAACCGCAAGGACTCTTAGGCACATTCATCAATCCAATCAAATGTAATTGCATCATTGAATTGACTATTGATTATACACTTGAAGGATTCATCAATCAATACCATTAGATCATTATTCAATTGTCAAGGATCAACCACTAACCCTCCAAATGGTTTTGAAACCGTTTGGTCCCAAACAGTTTCAAGACCATTTGGGCTCAAACGGTCTCAAGACTGTTTGACCCAATTAGTCTGGAAATCGTTAGGACCAATCAAGGATTCTTCAATCAACTTGATTAGGGTTTCCAATTGAAGGATTGTACACACATTGAATCAATCAATTGGGTCCATTGGATCATCATCCAACCTATACTTAGGTTCAGACCTCAAACGGTCAACTATACCAAATGGTCAACATAACCAAACGGTTTGGAGTCCAAGTCACCAAACGGTTTGCAAATCGTTTGGTCTCAAATGATTTGGTGAAACCGTTTGGACCAAAGGTCCAAGACCGTTTGCTCTTGTTATTGGTTGAGTTGTGTGCTTATGATCAGGTTATCATATTCAACCTTTAGACTCACGAAAACTACTGTCATTTCCATGGAAACTCCATCAATCAAACAAAGGAATTGCAAGAATAACAACTAAATCAATTGTATTGAGAAATCGAATTCAACGACAAATATTAAGGGTTCAAGTTATATAACCCGCCTTCAAATATGATCCCAAGCTCCAAGCTTCACGGCTCCAATGGTGGATGAAGCTTTAACAACTACCCAAGGTCCGTTCTCAAGCTTTTGGAGTGAAAGGATCGGCTAGGGTTGAAGATGGAATGAAGAAATGAAATATGATCCCAAGCTCCAAGCTTCACGGCTCCAATGGTGGATGAAGCTTTAACAACTGCCCAAGGTCCGTTCTCAAGCTTTTGGAGTGAAAGGATCGGCTAGGGTTGAAGATGGAATGAAGAAATGAAGGAATTATGCATTATTTTATTATTTCCACCATGAAATCAAGAAGAACGAAGGTCAAGGACTTACCAAATGGGTCGGGGACGTTCTTCCCGATGTTCCTAGTTCCCTTGGTCAATTTTTCAATCAAGGTGAAGAAAGGAATACAAAAAAGTCCTTGGTTTGAGTGGTAAAGGCTCTTTTATAAAAAAAAATCAATGAGAGAGAAAAATATTTTATAAAAATATTTTAATTCCAAAGTTGTTGCCACCACTCCCCCCTTGGTTTCTTGCATGAAAAGGCAACTCTATCCCCACCTATATTCATTCCATTATCCATGAATTAAGGGAAAAGAAATTAAGCGCCTTAATCCCTTATAAAAGTAATATCCATTTTTTAGTGGAAATTCTTTTTCTTATAATAAGGTGAGTGGAGTTTTCACCTCCTTAGGATATTTTGTGGTCCTTGCAAAGCTCAAGGTCGTCCACACACATCTGAATCCAACAGTTTTAATTTTGATTGAAGGCCCTTCAATTATTTTATTTATTCTTGCATTAATTTGAACTAATGTTTCCATTATGCTTAAATCTTGATTATTTTAATATCAAGATTCTCTCTCCTTCAAAGAGACACAAATGAGACGACCCTTTCATTTTCTTGGATCTACATGATGCCAAGAAACATTAGGGACCTTATTGAAGTGCTATTTTGCATATTATACCCTAGGTTTTGGGTAAATTGCACATTACACCAAAACTAGGTTTTCATGCACAAACATTGCTTTATCAGTTCTTTCTTGGTATTCAGAATATCACAAGCCATACCTCTGCATCATCTGAACTCTCATGATGCTTTAACACATGAGGAACATATTATCATGCACAATTTGCAAATAAACCCCTCAACTTGGGTAATTTTCACTTTAGTCCAAAACAAGCAAAACATTGATTTCAACAATATTCAAAAAGGACTAAATTTGCAATGTAAGTTCCTCTTGAGCCTTAATTACTTTTCAAAAGATAAGAGCAAGCATATAATCACTTTTATTAAACAAAACACCTAGGGTTAAATCATAACCCAGGTCAGGGTTGTTACATTAGGGTTTTCTAATGAATAAAGGTAGAATTAATGAAAATTAGAATCCATGTGTGAATTAGACCATAATGAACTATGAATTGATGATAAAGGAGCATAATGATCTTTTCATGGATTAAAAGGATAAAAATGGTAGCTTTAATGTAAAAGAGGCTTAATGGACTTAATTGAAGATTAATTGTGTTGTTTCTAAAATTAAGGTTATATGTTGTTAATCGGTAACCTTCATATCTTTCATGAAGGATAGATGAGAAATTAGGGTTTAAAAGAGTAAAATGAAGTAAAAACCCTAATTGCAAAGTAAACCCTAAAATAGGTAGAAATCCTAAAAAGGAATAGAAACCTGAAGTAGCAAGACGGTTTGAATAGATTTTGATAAAAAGGAATTGGATGTGATTTCAGGATTCTTGTACTTGCTTGATTGGATTTCCCTTCTTGGTTGATTCTATCTCAAATCTGCCTGACAGGTATGTGTTTACTCTTATGAATATCTCGAATTAGTTTTTCTAGGTTTTTCGAAGTTTTCCTCATTGACTTGAATTAAACTGTTGGTTGAATTTAATTCATGCAAACTATAATGTGGATATGACTATCACATAAGATATGTGCCTACTAGCTCAAATCCTAGTCCCCTCTGTGGCTTAATGGTTTGACCTAGTACATGGCTACCTATGGGGTAGGTCCATCAGGTCATTGGATGACTTAGTACATGGATACCAATGGGGTAGGTTCATCAAGTCACCTTGAGTCAGGGATTGGGCTACCCTTGGGTAGGGCCATGTGACTCTATAACCCTAAGTATTGGCTACCTGTGAGGTAGGGACAAGGGGGTAAGGATCTACCATAGAAAGAGGTAGTATCCAAGTCCACTATAGGGACAGCACAGAGATAGGGGATAGGTAAGGATTGAGTAGTATTTCTTAAGTCGTAATCTTGGCTGTTAAATGATAATTGGTTGATTACATTGTTATCATAGTTGCACGATTATTATTTCACCCACATACCAGCTTTATGTTGACTAACATTTTGTTTGTCGGCATTTTAGGTACAATGAAAAGAACAAACAGTAAAGTGGCACATGTGAAATTAAATGAGAATTAAAGTACAAAGGAGGAATAGTTAGAATAGATTTCATACATGAATAGAAGTTTAGAAATCCAAGTTTTCAAAAGGTATGCAAAGTTTTTATTTATTACAGCCTTTCATAATAGTTTGGTAGAATTTGATAATTTTTATTAATTATTTGTTGAACCTTTGATCCTGTTAATTGGGATAATGGCTCTGACCTTTGGGTTTTCCATAATTGGGGGTTACCGGAAGGCGGGGTTGTTACATTTGGTATCAGAGCATAGGTTCCTCATTTCATATGTAATAATTATTAAATTTTACAAACTTTGTAGAACCCAAGGGAGTTATTAGAGGATTTTTCAAAAGACAGAGGTGTCTAGAAAAGGATCATGCCCGGGGGCTGGCAAGATTTTCCTCCACACCGCTAGTCAGAATACGAGGACTCTCAGATCTGTGTGATTGCCTGGCCAAAGTCTCAGGATTTGACTCGAAATAAGATACCTTTAGGACTCTCTCCTCTTGTTCATCCCCTCTCAACTCAAATGTTGTTAAGGATTATAAGGATTAGGGTTTTCTCTATTTTCCTCACCCTCTTGAGGAATGGGTAAGATTAGAAATCCTCCACCAAATTAATAAAAAGCATGTAAATAAGATTTCATGGATATAAGCTTGATAGATTAAGCGTAAAAGAATAGATACATGCTTAGGTTGTATGACATAAGTTGTCATGCCCTCAGGAGAGACCTGAGGCTAGACCTTCTTGTCAGGAGGATAAGTAAAGAGAGTTAGTCTTAGAGGTAGAGACCTCCATTATAAGTGGAACCTGGCACATCCTCTGAGGATGGCGTTAACCCTAACCCTAAGTGAAGGTTAGAGAGAGAGATGACATGACGAGTTAGATGTCATGGTAGACTAGGTGTTTGGATAGACATGCCTTGGATGCCTTATGAGCCATGAGAAGTTGGATGACCTAGTGTCTTTGGTGACCCAACCCTGGAAAGGGTCATGCATGTTAGAGAGAAGGATAGAACATTCATTGATGAGGTTAGAGAAGAACCTATAGAACCCCATGAGCTTATATGTGCATGGCATAGTAGGCCCCCAGAATACGTCAGTAGTGCGAGTAGTAGGTTGAAACCCTGGCCAAGGGAGTATGTTGGAAAGCTGATGAGATAAGCATAAAGAACTATGGATAACCTTGAAAAAACATAGGTTTCACCATGAAGGGGTATGCTTGTGAGCTGGATCCATCTTCATGGAGAGAGGACCTCTAATAATGATCTTGGTTGTAGGTTTATCTCTAGAAAGAGAGAGAGAGAGAGAGAGAAGGACCCAAGTGCGAAGGTTGGAAGCTTAGATTTTGAGATATGAGGAACAATGGGAGTTGAGGAGGATGCGTCCTAAGTGGATGATAGGGGTTGCCTCATGCTTGACCCCTGGAGGCTGATGATGTCCTGGTTGCCATGAGAGGAACCAAACCCTAGAGAGAGGATTAGTTTGTTGGTACCTCTGTACCTATGATATAGATGAGAAGAAGAGTTCCTTAGACCTCGAGAGGTTTAGTAACAGGTTGTGAGGCCTTGTACCTTGTTGTTTCTCCTTGAGGAGGACGCAACTCTGAAGTGTTGCTCGAGTAGAAGGATGACAGGAAATGCATGTCATACCCTGTACCTGTTTGGTTGTGGTTAAGAAGTTGAGCAGACAGTTGGACATCAAAGAAATGAACCTAGGGTTCTTAGGCCTAAGAGGGGAAGTGATGTACCTGATGCTCATGATGAGATTTGAGTTTCTATAGATTTGAGCATGGTACTCCTCATGTCTAGAGGAAAGGGAAACCCCTTAAGTTTAAGGTATGTTTGATGAATCCCTCACAACTAAGTGGATGAAATGGGAAGGTATGATCGTGATCCAGTGTTGAGGAAAGAGAACAAGTAGGATCTAGTGTGGTTTAGTATGTGGTCTTCTTGTGCCTTAGTAGCTACTGGGTTAAGCATGCTCAGGTGAATAGAAACCCTAAGGATGTTTGTGACCTTGTTGTCAAGAGTTGTAGTTTCCTCTCATCTTGGGAGAGGGACCCTTTGAAAGGGTGTATACCAATTTGGTGCGTTTTGAGGAAACCTAAAGAGGTCTCATTGGATCTTGAGAATCTAAGTGGAAAGTGCATAGTATGGGAATGAACCTGTAGATCCATAAATAACCATCTCTAACCAGGGAGGTAACCAGTATGGGGCCTAACCAAGGTAGGCAGGTTGCCATGACCCCTATGAAAGGATGGAAATTAGTCCATGAATGCAGAGAGAGAGAGATGATGAAGGCTTGGGTAAGCTTCTAAGCTAGACATGTGCTATAATACAATCCTAAGTTTATCCTAGGGTCAGGTATGGATAAGACTGATGGAAGTAGGAGTTGCCTAATTCCCTAGTTGCACATGACCATAGGGTCAGGAGGTAATAGCTATCATTGTCTGAGGGCCATGGGTTAGGAGATTGATCACCTTCATGAACTCATGGGACCCAAAGGGAAAATGATTAGGGCACTCTCTGGATGCATACGGGAAGAGGGATAACCCCAAAAGTGTCGGCACTCTATAGACCTAGAGGAGATGACTAAGGAATGTGTGTGGATCCAAGTAGGTTCGAAACCAGTTTTCCATGGAAGGAACTTTGATGTCGAGAATGATGTTGAGACATAAGATGTCCATTTCAACTAAGATTTAAAGGTGTACTGGAAAGGTGGGATGTACCATCTCTACTCTTGGAACATGAAGAACTATGTATTTAGACTGCAGCCAAATGCTTATTTCCTCTTGTTATGGGAGTAAGAGATAGGACAATACGCATGCCATACACCAAGGATAAAAGGTGATGCGAGTTGGAACGTTGTCATGAGGTATGAGGACAGGAATGATACCATACCCTTGTCGAGTGAATGATACATGGATGGTTTACAAACCCTAAGATTTATAAGGTAGTCATCTTATGAGGATGTTTTTATCATGATCTATGAGTTATATAAGGCTGAGTTTGAAAAGCAAGAGAATAAACTCAGAGTTTTCTTGATGAAGATATACTTAGAGCTGAGATGAGGTAATAAGTGAAATACATGGAGGTGTATGTCTTCAACGTTACCTAACATCTAAGGATGTGAAGTGGTAATGGATGCTCTGGATGAGATACAATTGCCTAGTTTAGATGGAGGCTAGACGAGGTTGATAGGATAACCCCCAGTTGGAAAGAGATAAGTTTGGCTAACACTCAGAGGTGACAAGATTTGTCTAACAAGTTAATGGTTGTTTGGTTAGCCAGCCTAGGGCTTATCATGATAAAAGGATGGTTGTAGAACCATAGATGCACTTCTTTGAAATGTGATGAAACCCTGATTAGAGTGGTTTAGGGTTTCTGAGGAATCAATCTTAAGGAATCATGACAATACTGGAGATCATGATTTAAGATTACCATATTCCACGGTACTACCAAGATAATAAGTGACAGTGGTACTTTGGATACCTAAGATGAAGTTGCATGTGGTGTGTTACCATGCAATCCAGGAGGTGAAGGACGAACACCAATAACCCAGTGTATTGACATAGGGGATAAAAGAGTCCCTGAGAGGGAATGAGAGTTCACCACTATGGATGTTGTGGTGAGTCTCCCCTAGACCAAGAAAGATCAAGATGCAATATGGGTTATGGTAGATCGCCTTACCTATATGACATGAGAAAGAAAGAGTATTGTCAAGGGATAGATCTGGTTGAACTACATATGAGAGAAAGTTGGTTCAACTACACCATGATGCAAGTTCAAAAGTTCTTGAGTATGACCTAAAGGTTCACTTCCATGAGTGAGAGTAGGTACATGTAGAACTCGATGTTAGTATCGTTTATCACCCTAGATAATGGTTAGTATGATCCAAACTAGAGGGTCTGATGAGAGCATGTGTGCTCGTTAAGGGTGATACATAGAGATAGTTTTTGTCCTTTGTAAGATGTGATGATAACCACCATAGCCACTATCGAGATGTAAAAAAAAAGCTCTGCAAGGGAGGTTGTGTCAGTCACCACTTCATTAAGATGATGTTGGTGAAGGGACCTCACAAAGGTTAAGAAAGGACCACAGTGTGTGTTGATGAAGTCGCTTTGATTATGCAATGGCTGAAAGGAGCCCAGGGATGACATGAGTTGTAAGTTGATGCAAAGCAGACTAACATGCAGTTCACTGTGGGGGAATATGTGACGTGAAAATCTGACCCCTCTAAGTTATAGGTAAGAGAGTTGAGTCCCTGATGCATGGGTTCTTTTGAGATGGTTTGGTGGAGAAGGTTAAATTTTCCCTTACCCCTTGGGATTAAGTAATATGTGATGAGTTCCATGTGTCCAATTTAGAGCACTATGTGAGGTACCCAGACCATGTGCAGAGCAATGAACCTAGTGAGCCCTAAGGGAGGATGAAATGACCTGAGTCACCTTTGAGGTTTATAGATGCCAAGGAGAAAGAACTTAGAGAAAAGAATATGTGATGATAAAGGTTCTTTGGAAGCGCCATGGATAGGGCGAAGCCACATAGGGGCCAATGATGGACATGGAAAAATCTAATCCTGAATTGTTTGTTTTCTTGATGGAATTTTGAGGGCAAAATTCCTACAAGGGGGGAAGGATGTTACAACCCCAACTTTTGGGTTCATTTGGTGAGAAATGTAATTTCTCATATTAAAGATATTTGAACAAATAAAGATATAACTTGTTTTGAATAAATGGATTTTGTTTACAATAGCCTTGATGATTGTTTTGTGGGCTTTATTGCCTATTGGGCCCAATAACAAGGAAAATACAAAAGAAACCCCATTATAAATAAGAAATGGAGAAAAGAAAAATGTAGAAACCTCTAGAAGGCAAAAGAATTTAATCCAAAGGTGGATTTCGTGCCTTTTGGGTTCCTTGGGTCCCAAGGAGTCCAAAGTTGCAAAGATAATGCAAAAAGAAAAGAAAAGATCAATTAAGTATTTCTTTATTAAGAATGAAATTGAAAATAATGATAAAATGTGGGAAATAAGTGGAAAGAGGTATAATTGAGTTATCCTTGATGGAATTTCGTATCCCAAGGATTCCTAATGTTAAAAGGAGTCCCAATGGAGAAGAAAGAAAGAGAAAATACCAAAAATGCAAAATAAGAGGATAATGTGATACATTATTAATGGTTTATGTAGCTTTGTCAAAGAAGTGGTATTTTCTACTTATGGAAAACTTAATTTCGTGCCAATGGGTTAAAAGTCAAGCAATAAAGAGAATAAGTAAAAGGATTTTCAAATTCCTAATTATCCAAGAGATATGGTTTATTAAAGGAATAAGTTAGGAGACAGAAGATTTCTTCTCAAGGAAGGAATAGGTTTCCTTAAAGAGTGGGACTTGTTTCCTCTTGGATGAACGTCCTTGGGTGTGGATACCCTCCCATATATAAGGGGTAGAGCCCTGGGGCAAATCCAGGAGAGAGATCCGACGTACCCTTGTTTCTTCTTATTCTTCTTCTTCTTCTTCTTGTTCTTGGCATACAAACCCTAACTAAGAGAAATGGCATGAACCTGAAGCAATGATGCAGTAAGATGGAGTTGCGAGGGGGAGCCTGATGCTCCACGAAACCAGGGAATAGCTCCGCCATCGAGGACATGCCCTAACTTGCGCGCACTTGCAGCTACATGGCTGCAACGGTGGCCACGCATGGCAGGTCGAGTGCTCTTGCTTTAGCCAGCTAAATCACGATCTGGGCAGTGCCCTAGGTGCGACTGAGGGCAAAGGATCTTGGGCAGCCATCGGCAGCAGTCCATGAGCCCTAGGAAAGAGGGGGCACACCCACAAATGAATTGCAGATCGGCTGCGTCGCTAGGTTGCACAAGGTTGAAGATGGGCCGGTCATTGGACTATTTTGCCCCTCCACAAGCTGAAGGACCATCCATTTATGCGGGGGTAGTTTTGTCATTCAGTTATGTTTTCCAAGCAGCAAGTCACGTTGCATGGAAAGGGGATACATGGCGCGCTCTGATTGGCTCTGGTGAGTTAATTTTACAAAAATCATATCTCCATATTGGTAACTCTGACAGTAGAAAATAATATATGCAAATTGCTTAGAAAAATAAGAGGAATCCAATAAAAATGTATATAGCAGCTAATTCCTCTTGAAATTCGAAAAGTAGTGTAAGTTATCAACTGTATTGAATTAAAGATTAAGAAACCCTATTTTGAGTTGACTAATATATTTAGTAGGGTTTAATGGATGATTAAAGTTGGTATTAACATGTTAATGATAAAAAGGAACATTAGGAACAAAAAGGATGAACTTTGCATGTAATCAGTTTAATTTAGAGTTTCATGTGCATGAATATGCTTTAATGGGCCTTGAAACCCGAATACTAGTGAATGTGACTCTTGATAGCTTTAATTATTCAAAATCATGATTAAAGTCGAGATATGATAATTCTAAGCTATTTCGAGTATAAAAATCCCTAAGTGTAGATAAATACCCTTAATGTAGTAATTAGGGTTTTCTAATGAATAAAGGTAGAATTAATGACAATTAGAATTCATATGCGAATTAGACCATAATGAACTATGAATTGATGATAAAGGAGCATAATGATCTTGTCATGGATTAAAAGGATATAAATGGTAGCTTTAATGTAAAAGAGGCTTAATGGACTTAATTGATGATTAATTGTGTTGTTTCTGAAATTAAGGTTATATGTTGTTAAAAGGTAACCTTAATAACTTTCGTGAAGGATAGATGAGAAATTAGGGTTTAAATGAGTAAAATGAAGTAAAAACCCTAACTGTAAAGTAAACCCTAAAAGAGGTAGAAATCCTAAAAAGGAATAGAAACCTGAAGTAGCAAGATGGTTTGAATAGATTTTGATAAAAAGGAATTGGATGTGATTTCAGGATTCTTGTACTTGCTTGATTGGATTTTCCTTCTTGGTTGATTTTGTCTCAAACTGCCTGACAGGTATGTGGTTACGCTTATGAATATCTCGAATTAGTTTTTCAAGGTTTTCCGAAGTTTTCCTCGATGACTTGAATTAAACTATTGGTTGAATTTAATTCATGCAAACTATAATGTGGATATGACTATCACATAAGATATGTGCCTTCAGATCCTAGTCCCCTCTGTGGCTTAATGGTTTGACCTAGTACATGGATACCTATGGGGTAGGTTCATCAGGTCATTGGATGACTTAATACATGGCTGCCAATGGGGTAGGTCCATCAAGTCACCTTGAGTCAAGGATTGGGCTACCCTTGGGTAGGGCCATGTGACTCTATAACCCTAAGTATTGGCTACCTGTGAGGTAGGGCCACGGGGGTAAGGATCTACCATAGAAAGAGGTAGTATCTAAGTCCACTGTAGGGACAGCATAGAGATAGGGGATAGGTAAGGATTGAGTAGTATTTCTTAAGTCGTAATCTTAGTTGTTGAATGATAATTGGTTGATTACATTGTTATCATAGTTGCACGATTATTGTTTCACCCACATACCAGCTTTATGCTGATCAACATTTTGTTTGTTGGCATTTTAGGTACAATGAAAAGAACAAATAGTAAAGTGGCACATGTGGAATTAAATGAGAATTAAATTACAAAGGAGGAATAGTTAGAATAGATTTCATACATGGATAGAAGTTTAGAAATCCAAGTTTTCAAAAGGTATGCAAAGTTTTTATTTTGTTACAGCCTTTCAGTATAGTTTGGTAGAATTTGATAATTGTTATTGAATATTTGTTGAACCTTTGATCCTGTTAATTGGGATAATGGCTTTGACCTTCGGGTCTCCCTTAATTGGGGGTTATCGGAAGGAAGAGTTGTTACATTTGGTATCAGAGCATAGGTTCCTCATTTAATCTGTAATAATTATTAAATTTTACAAAATCTGTAGAACCCAAGGGAGTTATTAGAGGATTTTCTGAAAGATAGAGGTGTCTAGAAAAGGATCACGCCTGGGGGCTGGCAAGATTTTCCTCCGCACCGCTAGTCAGAATACAAGGACTCCCAGATCTGTGTGACTGCCTAGCCAAAGTCTCAGGATTTGACTCAAAATAAGATACCTTTAGGACTCTCTCCTCTTGTTCATCCCCTCTCAACTCAAATGTTGTAGGATTATAAGGATTAGGGTTTTCTCTCTTTTCCTCACCCTCTTGAGGAATGGGTAAGATTAATATGGTTTAAGGAATCCTCCACCAAATTAATAACAAGCATGTAAATAAGATGTCATGGACATAAGCTTGATAGATTAAGCGTAAAAGAATAAATACATGCTTAGGTCGTATGACATAAGTTGTCATGCCCTCAAGAGAGACTTGAGGCTAGACCTTCTTTTCAGGAGGATAAGTAAAGAGAGTTATTCTTAGAGGTAGAGACCTCCATTATAAGTGGAGACCTGGTACATCCTATGAGGATGGTGTTAACCCTAACCGTAAGTGAAGGTTAGAGAGAGAGATGACATGATGAGTTAGATGTCATGGTAGACCAGGTGTTTGGATAGACATGCCTTGGATTCCATATGAGCCATGAGAAGTTGGATGACCTAGTGTCTTTGGTGAACCAACCCTGGATAGGGTCGTGCATGTTAGAGAGACGGATAGCTCCTTCATTGATGAGGTCAGAGAATAACCTATGGAACCCCATGAGCTTATATGTGCATGGCATAGTAGGCACCCAGAATACGTCAGTAGTGCGAGTAGTAGGTTGAAACCCTGGCAAAGGGAGTATGCTGGAAAGTTGATGAGATAAGCATAAAGAACTATGGATAACCTTGAACAAACATAGGTTTCACCATGAAGGGGTATGCTTGTGAGCTGGATCCATCTTCATGGAGAGAGGACCTCTAATAGTGAGGTTGGTTGTAGGTTTCGCTCTAGAAAGAGAGAGAGAGAGAGAGAGAGAGAGAGAGAGAGAGAGAGAGAGAGAGCAGGACCCAAGTGTGAAGGTTGGAAGCTTAGATTCTGAGATATGAGGAACAGTGGGAGTTGAGGAGGATGTGTCCTAAGTGGATGATAGGGGTTGCCTCATGCTTGACCCCTGGAGGCTGATGATGTCCTGGTTGACATGAGAGGAACCAAACCCTAGAGAGAGGATGAGTTTGCTAGTACCTCTGTACCTATGATATAGATGACAAGAAGAGTTCCTTAGACCTAGAGAGGTTTACTAATAGGTTGTGAGGCCTTGTACCTTGTTGTTTGTCCTTGAGGAGGACCCAACTCTGAAGTGTTTCTCGAGTAGAAGGATGATAGGAAGTGCATGTCATACCATGTACCTGTTTGGTTGTGGTTAAGAGGTTGAGCAGACAGTTGGACATCAAAGAAATGAACCTAGGGTTCCTAGGCCTAAGAGGGGAAGTGATGTACATGATGCTCATGATGAGATTTGAGTTTCTATAGATTCGAGCAAGGTACTCCTCATGTCTATAGGAATGGGAAACCCCTTAAGTTTAAGGTATGTTTGATGAATCCATCACAGCGAAGTGGATGACATGGGAAGGTATGATCATGATCCAGTGTTGAGGAAAGAGAACAAGTAGGACCTAGTATGGTTTAGTAGGTGGTCTGCTTGTGCCTTAGTAGTTGTTGGGTTAAGCATGCTCATGTGAATAGAAACCCTAAGGATGTTTGTGACCTTGTTGTCATGAGTTGTAGTTTCCTCCCATCCTAGGAGAGGGACCCTTTGAAAGGGTATATATCAGTTTGGTGGGTTTTGAGGAAACCTAAAGAGGTCTCATAGGATCTTGAGAAGCTAAGTGGAAAGTGCATAGTATGAGAATGAACCTATAGATCCATAAATAACCATCTCTAAGTGCATGTGGATGTGTTACCATGGAGGTAACCAGTATGGGGCCTGACCAAGGTAGGAAGGTTGCCATGACCCCTATGAAAGGATGGAAGTCATCCCATGAATGCAGAGAGAGAGATGATGAAGGCTTGGGTAAGGTTCTAAGCTGGACATGTGCTATAATAAAATCCTAAGTTTATCCTAGGGTCAGGTAGGGATAAGACCGATGGAATTAGGAGTTGCCTAATTCCCTAGTTGCACATGACCATAGGGTCAGGAGGTAACAGCTATCATTGTCTGAGGGCCATGGGTTAGGAGATTGATCACCTTCATGAACTCATGGGACCCAAAGGGCAGATGAGTAGGGCACTCTCTGGATTCATAAGGGAAGAGGGATGACCCCAAAAGTGTTGGCACCCTATAGACCTAGAAGATATGACTAAGGAATGTGTGTGGATCCAAGTAGGTTCAAAACCAGTTTTCCATGGAAGTAACTTTGATGTCGAGAATGATGTTGAGACATAAGATGCCCATTTCAACTAAGATTTAAGGGGTAGTGGCAAGGTGGGATATACCATCTCTACTCTTGGAATAGGAAGAACTCTGTATTTGGACTGCAGCCAAATTCTTATTTCCTCTTGTTATGGGAGTGAGAGATAGGACAATACGCATGCCATACACCAAGGATAAAAGGTGATGCAAGTTGGAACGTTGTCATGAGGTATGAGGACAGGAATGATACCATACCCTTGTGGAGTGAATGATACATGGATGGTTTAAAAACCCTAAGAGTTATAAGGTAGTCATCTTATGAGGATGTTTTTATCATGAGCTATGAGTTATATTAGGCTTAGTTTGAAAAACCAAGAGAATAAGCTCAGAGTTTTCTTGATGAAGATATACTTAGAGTTGAGATGAGGTAATAAGTGAAATAAATGGAGGTGTATGTCTTCAACGTTACCTAACACATAAGGATGAAAGGTGGTAATGGATGCTCTGGATGAGATACAATTGCCTAGTTTAGATGGAGGCTAGACGAGGTTGATAGGATAACCCACGGTTGGAAAGAGATAAGTTTGGCTAACACTCAGAGGTGACAAGATCTGTCTAACATGTTAATGGTTGTTTGGTTAGCCAGCCTAGGGCTTATCATGATAAAAGGATGGTTGTAGAACCATAGATGCACTTCTTTGGATGGTGATGAAACCCTGATTAGAGTGGTTTAGGGTTTCTGAGGAATCAATCTTAAGGAATCATGACAATACTGGAGATCATGATTTAAGATTACCATATTCCATGGTACTACCAAGATAATAAGTGACAGTGGTACTTTGGATACCTAAGATGAAGTTGCATGTGGTGTGTTACCAAGCAAGCCAGGAGGTGAAGGATGAACACCAGTAACCCAGTGTATTGACATAGGGGATAAAAGAGTCCCTGAGAGGGAATGAGAGTTCACCACTATAGATGCTGTGGTGAGTCTCCACTAGACCAAGAAAGGTCAAGATGCAATATGGGTTATGGTAGATCGCCTTACGTATATGACATGAGAAAGAAAGAGTATTGTCAAGGGACAGATCCAGTTTAACTACATATGAGAGAAAGTTGGTTCAACTACACCATGATGCGAGTTCAAAAGTTCTTGAGTATGACCTAAAGGTTCACTTCCATTAGTGAGAGTAGGTACATGTACAACTTGATGTTAGTACTGTTTATCACCCTAGCTAATGGTTAGTATGATCCAAACTAGAGGGTCTGATGAGAGCATGTGTGCTCGTTCAGGGTGATACATAGAGACGGTTTTTGTCCTTTGTAAGATGTGATGATAACCACCATAGACACTATCGAGATGTAAAAAAAAAGCTCTGCAAGGGAGGTTGTGTCGGTCACCACTTCATTAAGATGATGTTGGTGAAGGGACCTCACAAAGGTTAAGAAAGGACCACAGTGTGTGCTGATGAAGTCACTTTGATTATGCTATCGCTGAAAGGAGCCCAGGGATGACATGAGTTGTAAGTTGATGCAAAGCAGACTAACATGCAGTTCACTATGGGGGAATATGTGATGTGAAAATTCGACCCCTCTAAGTTATAGGTAAGAGAGTTGAGTCCCCGATGCATGGGTTCTTTTGAGATGGTTTGGTGGAGAAGGTTAAGTTTTCCCTTACCCCTTGGGATAAAGTAATATGTGATGAGTTCTATGTGTCCAATTTAGAGCACTATGTGAGTTACCCAGACCATGTGCAGAGCAATGAACCTAGTGAGCCCTAAGGGAGGATGAAAATACCTGAGTCACCTTTGAGGTTTATAGATGCCACGGTGAAAGAACTTATAGAAAAGAATATGTGATGATAAAGGTTCTTTGGAAGCGCCATGGATAGGGCAAAGCCACATAGGGGCCAATGATGGACATGGAAAAATCTTATCCTGAATTGTTTGTTTTCTTGATGGAATTTTGAGGGTAAAATTCCTACAAGGGGGGAAGGATGTTACAGCCCCAACTTTTGGGTTCTTTTGGTGAGAAATGTAATTTCTCATATTAAAGATATTTGATCAAATAAAGATATAATTTGTTTTGAATAAATGGATTTCGTTTACAATAGCCTTGATGATTGTTTTGTGGGCTTTATTGGCTATTGGGCCCAATAACAAGGAAAATACAAAAGAAACCCCATTATAAATAAGAAATGGAGAAAAGAAAAATGTAGAAACCTCTAGAAGGCAAAAGAATTTAATCCAAATGTGGATTTCGTACCTTTTGGGTTCCTTGGGTCCCAAGGAGTCCAAAGTTGCAAAGATAATGCAAAAAGAAAAGAAAAGATTAATTAAGTATTTCTTTATTAATAATGAAATTGAAAACAATGATAAAATGTGGGAAATAAGTGGAAAGAAGTATAATTGAGTTATCCTTGATGGAATTTCGTATCCCAAGGATTCCTAATGTTAACAGGAGTCCCAATGGAGAAGAAAGAAAGAGAAAATACCAAAAATGCAAAATAAGAGGATAATGTGATACATTATTAATGGTTTTTGTAGCTTTGTTAAAGAAGTGGTATTTTCTACTTAAGGAAAACTTAATTTCGTGTCAATGGGTTAAAAGTCAAGCAATAAAGAGAATAAGTAAAAGGATTTTCAAATTCCTAATTATCCAAGAGATATGGTTTATTAAAGGAATAAGTTAGGAGAGAGAAGATTTCTTCTCAAGGAAGGAATAGGTTTCCTTTAAGAGTGGGACTTGTTTCCTCTTGGATGAACGTCCTTGGGTGTGGATACCCTCCCATATATAAGGGGTAGAGCCCTGGGGCAAATCCAGGAGAGAGATCCCACGTACCCTTCTTTCTTGTCCTTCTTCTTCTTCTTCTTGTTCTTGGCATACAAACCCTAACTAAGAGGAACGGCGTGAACCTGAAGCCATGAGGCAGCAAGATGGAGTTGCGAGGGGGAGCCTGATGCTCCACGGAACCAGGGAATAGCTCCGCCATCAAGGACATGCCCTAACTTGCGCGCAGTTGCAGCTACATGGCTGCAACAGTGGCCACACATGGCAGGTCAAGTTCTCTTGCTTTAGCCAGTTAAATCACGATCTGGGCAGTGCCCTAGGTGCGACTGAGGGTAGAGGATCTTGGGCAGCCATCGGCAGAGAGAGAGAGAGAGAGAGAGAGAGAGCAGGACCCAAGTGCGAAGGTTGGAAGCTTAGATTCTGAGATAGGAGGAACTGTGGGAGTTGAGGAGGATGTGTCCTAAGTGGATGATAGGGGTTGCCTCATGCTTGACCCCTGAAGGCTGATGATGTCCTGGTTGACATGAGAGGAACCAAACCCTAGAGAGAGGATGAGTTTGCGGGTACCTCTGTACCTATGATATAGATGAGAAGAAGAGTTCCTTAGACCTAGAGAGGTTTAGTAACAGGTTGTGAGGCCTTGTACCTTTTTGTTTGTCCTTGAGGAGGACCCAACTCTGAAGTGTTTATCGAGTAGAAGGATGATAGGAAGTGCATGTCATACCATGTACCTGTTTGGTTGTGGTTAAGAGGTTGGGCAGACAGTTGGACATCAAAGTGATGTACATTATGATGAGATTTGAGTTTCTATAGATTGGAGCAAGGTACTCCTCATGTCTAGAGGGGAAGTGATGTACATGATGCTCATGATGAAATTTGAGTTTCTATAGATTCGAGCAAGGTACTCCTCATGTCTAGAGGAAAGGGAAACCCCTTAAGTTTAAGGTATGTTTGATGAATCCCTCACAGCTAAGTGGATGACATGGGAAGGTATGATCATGATCTAGTGTTGAGGAAAGAGAACAAGTAGGACTTAGTATGGTTTAGTAGGTGGTCTTCTTGTGCCTTAGTAGTTGTTGGGTTAAGCATGCTCATGTGAATAGAAACCCTAAGGATGTTTGTGACCTTGTTGTCAAGAGTTGTAGTTTCCTCCCATCCTAGGAGAGGGACCCTTTGAAAGGGTGTATATCAATTTGGTGGGTTTTGAGGAAACCTAAAGAGGTATCATAGGATCTTGAGAAGCTAAGTGGAAAGTGCATAGTATGAGAATGAATCTATAGATCCATAAATAACCATCTCTAAGTGCATGTGGATGTGTTACCATGGAGGTAACCGGTATGGGGCCTGACCAAGGTAGGAAGGTTGCCATGACCCCTATGAAAGGATGGAAGTCAGCCCATGAATGCAGAGAGAGAGATGATGAAGGCTTGGGTAAGGTTCTAAGCTGGACATGTGCTATAATAGAATCCTAAGTTTATCCTAGGGTCGGGTAGGGATAAGACCGATGGAAGTAGAAGTTTCCTAATTCCCTAGTTGCACATGACCATAGGGTCAGCAGGTAACATCTATCATTGTCTGAGGGCCATGGGTTAGGAGATTGATCACCTTCATGAACACATGGGACCCAAAGGGCAGATGAGTAGGGCACTCTCTGGATGCATAAGGGAAGAGGGATGACCCCAAAAGTGTCGGCACCCTATAGACCTAGAAGAGATGACTAAGGAATGTGTGTGGATCCATGTAGGTTCGAAACTAGTTTTCCATGGAAGTAAATTTGATATCGAGAATGATGTTGAGACATAAGATGCCCATTTCAACTAAGATTTAAAGGTGTACTGGAAAGGTGGGATATACCATCTCTACTCTTGGAATAGGAAGAACTTTGTATTTGGACTGCAGCCAAATGCTTATTTCCTCTTGTTATGGGAGTGAGAGATAGGACAATGCGCATGCCATACACCAAGGATAAAAGGTGATGCAAGTTGGAACGTTGTCATGAGGTATGAGGACAGGAATGATACCATACCCTTATGGAGTGAATGATACATGGATGGTTTACAAACCCTAATAGTTATAAGGTAGTCATCTTATGAGGATGTTTTTATCATGAGCTATGAGTTGTATAAGGCTGAGTTCGAAAAACCAAGAGAATAAGCTCAGAGTTTTCTGGATGAAAATATACTTAGAGCTGAGATGAGGTAATAAGTGAAATACATGGAGGTGTATGTCTTCAACGTTACCTAACACCTAAGGATGTGAAGTGGTAATGGATGCTCTGGATGAGATACAGCTGCCTAGTTTAGATGGAGGCTGGAAGTGGTTGATAGGATAACCCCCAGTTGGAAAGAGATAAGTTTGGCTAACACTCAGAGGTGACAAGATCTGTCTAACAAGTTAATGGTTGTTTTGTTAGCCATCCTAGGGCTTATCATGATAAAAGGATGGTTGTAGAACTGCAGATGCACTTCTTTGGAAGGTGATGAAACCCCAATTATAGTGGTTTAGGATTTCTGAGGATCAATCTTAAGGAATCATGACAATACCGGAGATCATGATTTAAGATCACCATATACCATGGTACTACCAAGATAATAAGTGACAGTGGTACTTTGGATACCTAAGATGAAGTTGCATGTGGTGTGTTACCATGCAAGCCAGGAGGTGAAGGACGAACACCAGTAACCCAGTGTATTGACATAGGGGATAAAAGAGTCCCTGAGAGAGAATGAGAGTTCACCACTATGGATGTTGTGGTGAGTCTCCCCTAGACCAAGAAAGGTCAAGATGCAATATGGGTTATGGTAGATCACCTTACCTATATGACATGAGAAAGAAAGAGTACTGTCAAGGGATAGATCCAGTTGAACTACATATGAGAGAAAGTTGGTTCAACTACACCATGATGTGAGTTCAAAAGTTCTTGATTATGACCTAAAGGTTCACTTCCATGAGTGGGAGTAGGTACATGTAGAACTCGATGTTAGTACCATTTATCACCCTAGCTAATGGTTATAATGATCCAGACTAGAGGGTCTAATGAGAGCATGTGTGCTCATTCAGGGTGATACATAGAGATGATTTTTGTCCTTTGTAAGATGTGATGATAACCACCATAGCCAGTATCGGGATGTAAAAAAAAGCTCTGCAAAGGAGGTTGTGTCGGTCACCACTTCATTAAGATGATGTTGGTGAAGGGACCTCATGAAGGTCAAGAAAGGACCACAGTGTGTGCTGATGAAGTCACTTTGATTATGTGATGGCTGAAAGGAGCCCAAGAATGACATGAGTTGTAAGTTGATGCAAAGCAGACTAACATGCAGTTCACTATGGAGGAATATGTGACATGAAAATCTGACCCCTCTAAGTTATAGCTAAGAGAGTTGAGTCCCTGATGCATGGGTTATTTTGACATGGTTTGGTGGAGAAGGTTAAGTTTTCCCTTACCCCGTGGGATTAAGTAATGTGTGATGAGTTTCATGTGTCCAATTTAGAGCACTATGTGAGGTACCCAGACCATGTGCGGAGCAATGAAACCAGTGAGCCCCAAGGGAGGCTGAAATGACCTGAGTCACTTGTGAGGTTTATAGATGCCAAGGGGAAAGAACTCAGAGAAAAGAATATGTGATGATAAAGGTTCTTTGGAAGAGCCATGGATAGGGCAAAGCCACATAGGAGCCAATGATGGACATGGAAAAATCTTATCCTGAATTGTTTGTTTTCTTGATTGAATTTTGAGGGCAAAATTCCTATAAGGGGGGGAAGGATGTTACAACCCCAACTTTTGGGTTCATTTGGTGAGAAATGTAATTTCTCATATTAAAGATATTTGAACAAATAAAGATATAATTTGTTTTGAATAAATGTATTTCGTTTATAATAGCCTTGATGATTGTTTTGTGGGCTTTATTGGCTATTGGGCCCAATAACAAGGAAAATACAAAAGAAACCCCATTATAAATAAGAAATGGAGAAAAGAAAGATGTAGAAACCTCTAGAAGGCAAAAGAATTTAATCCAAAGGTGGATTTCGTGCCTTTTGGGTTCCTTGGGTCCCAAGGAGTCCAAAGTTGCAAAGATAATGCAAAAAGAAAAGAAAAGATCAATTAAGTATTTCTTTATTAAGAATGAAATTGAAAACAATGATAAAATGTGGGAAATAAGTGGAAAGAAGTATAATTGAGTTGTCCTTGGTGGAATTTCGTATCCCAAGGATTCCTAATGTTAAAAGGAGTCCCAATGGAGAAGAAAGAAAGAGAAAATACCAAAAATGCAAAATAAGAGGATAATGTGATACATTATTAATGGTGTTTGTAGCTTTGTTAAAGAATTGGTATTTTCTACTTAAGGAAAACTTAATTTTGTGCCAATGGGTTAAAAGTCAAGCAATAAATATAATAAGTAAGAGGATTTTTGAATTCCTAATTATCCAAGAGATATGGTTTATTAAAGGAATAAGTTAGGAGAGAGAAGAGTTCTTCTCAA
The DNA here is from genome assembly GCA_963693085.1 of Alisma plantago-aquatica. Taxonomy (NCBI): domain Eukaryota; kingdom Viridiplantae; phylum Streptophyta; class Magnoliopsida; order Alismatales; family Alismataceae; genus Alisma; species Alisma plantago-aquatica. Next base: position 977,560,589 of record OY856411.1, read on the forward strand.
GGAAGGAATAGGTTTTCTTTAAGAGTGGGACTTGTTTCCTCTTGGATGAATGCCCTTGGGTGTGGATACCCTCCCCTATATAAGGGGTAGAGCCCTGGGATGAATCCAGGAGAGAGATCCCACGTACCCTTCTTTATTCTTCCTCTTCTTCTTGTTCTTGGCATGCAAACCCTAACTAATAGGAACGGCGTGAACCTGAAGCCATGAGGCGGCAAGATGGAGTTGCGAGGGGGAGCCTAATGCTCCACGGAACTAGGGAATATCTCCTCCATTGAGGACATACACTGACTTGTGCACAACTGCAGCTACATGGCTGCAACGGCGGCCACGCATGGCAGGTCGAGTGCTCTTGATTTAGATAGCTAAATCACGATCTGGGCAGTGCCTTAGGTGCGACTGAGGGCAGAGGAGCTTGGGCGGCCATCGGTGGCGGTCCATGAGCCCTAGGAAAGAGGGGGCACACCCACCAATTAACTACAGATCGACAGCGTTGCTAGGTTGTGCAAGGTTGAAGACGGGCCGGTCATTGGACCATTTTGCCCCTCTGTGGGCTGAAGGACCAACCACTTACGCGGGGGTAGTTTTGTCATTCAGTTATGTTTTCCAAGCAGCAAGTCACGTTGCATGGAAAGGGGACAAATGGCGCGCTCTGATTGGCTCTGGTGAGTTAATTTTACAAAAATCATATCTCCATATTGGTAACTCTGATAGTAGCAAATAATATATGCAAATTTCTTAGAAAAATGAGAGGAATTCAATAAAAATGTATATAGAGCTAATTCCTCTTACAATTCAAAAAGTAGTGTAAGTTATCAACTTTATTGAATTAAAGATTAAGATACCCTATTTTGATTTGACTAATATATTTAGTAGGGTTTAATGGATGATTAAAGTTGGTATTAACCTATTAATCATAAAAAGGAACATTAGGAACAAAAAGGATGCACTTTGCACATAATCGGTTTAATTTAGAGTTTCATGTGCATGAATATGCTTTAATGGGCCTTGAAACCCTAATATTAGTGAATGTGACTGTGACGACCCCAATTTCTACATACTTTCCTTAGTGACATATACAGATATGCGTGCACTCATATCTATAAATGTCAAAAGGGAAAATAATAGAAATCAAGATAGCCAACAAAAATCAGAGATAAGCCAAGATCAAGTTCACATCATAGCAAATAGCCACACAACATTTCATTCAACAATATAAGATAAAGTCATACATATTGATACTGGAGAAAGAAGAAGAATAAGTCTATGATTATTACATTGGATCTCAATCATCCTCAACATAATCTAAGGAAAGAAATAAACTAACATCTAGCAAGAAAGAGATAAGAGGACTAGGTCTATCTAATAAATCCTCCATGCTTATTATTTGTGCCTTCAGGTACTTTGAATATGCATTGCACTTTAATCATCAATTGTTCCTTGCACCTAGAAAATATGAGAAACAAAAACATCAACACAGTTGGTACGTGGAATTAAAGCTATACTATGTTGATATATAAAATATTCAAAATTGGAGAAAAGAATGAAGACATTATTTAGAAGCCGAAAATTAGCAAATCCCAAGTTATTATCCTTATTTAGAATGAATATGCATTACTATGGTGGACTTAGCACAAACATAAATATTGGGCCCTATCCCTGCGTACCTTGTACCATTAGGGAGGTGCTAGTCAACATTAATACTTTCTCTCTCTAATAGGGAGATTAATGAGCACCACTAGTAACTACATTTCACTTATATTCAATTATGTTCTTTCATGTTCAAGGTGGTAAATCATCAATTAATCATATATCCACATCCATCAATGTATATCAATTTCATGCAAACAATTACATATACTTGACATCCAGTAGAAACTAGTCATATAATTATATGCACGTACCTCTAATTCTCAGATCTGAATTCCACAAGTCCTAAGTTAGGAGAAAGATAGTAGATCACCCTGAAATGTAAACAAAACCCTAAGTTACTATGGATCCTCATTATTCCACATTAAGGTTCCTATTAGGGTTTAGGGTATGTGGGATGTCACTTTAGGATACGTAGAATTCTCAGTTGGGGTCTGAGATTAGGGTCGTCCATGTTATTAAAAGGACATTTCAGTTATTAGGGTTTTCCTAAATTGTACATAATATTCATGATGAGGTGAGAAAACTAGAAATTAGGGTTCTTCTCAACTATTAAATCAACTATCTTCCTTAGGTAGGATTTCGAGTAACATGATGACCAAGATCGTAATTAGGGTTTAATATGTCCCCAAGGCAGAAAATAACATCATTTATAACTATTATTACACAAAATATGCATTAAAAGGTCATTAGTGATTATTGGCCATATTTTCCGAAAATGGTTCAGATCCAGGTCATAATTTATTTAGATAGCTTGGATTTTTTTGATGAAAATGGTATATTGGTTCGATATTTCTTGATATTCCTATCATTTTCTAGAATTTGTCTAAAATCTGACCAATCAGGAAATTCTCAAGAAATTAAGTAAAATAAAATAAAAGATTTGCGAGCTCTGGCTCGCGGATCATGCGAGGGATCCGACCAACTGGACCCTCTCACTGACCCGTGAGCAAGTGCTCGTTTGGGACGGTCGGGCCAACCGGTGAAAGGTCAAAAGTACCCCCTGGGGGTCACCTATGCATCGTAACCGGGCAAGGGTAGAAGGGGAAGGTCACCCCTTTGATTGTTGCTCGCACCATGGCTACAGCGAGGCAATAGGGGGAAGATCGGTCAAGGTGGGATGTGGTTCCAGGGAGCGAGCTGGGCTACGCCGTCCATCAGGTTGAGTTCGCCGACTCACGGCGGTAGTGGGGAGGTCGGGCTCGTCGGAGAAGGTGGTTTAGGCGTCAAATTCCGTCCAAGACAAGCTAGCACAGGTCAAAAAGGAAAGTTGGGAATTACCTGCCCTCGGGTTGGATTGAGGGAGTCCACAGCTTTGCAGAGGTCTGCTGAGGTGCTCACGAACCTCCTTCGGTTCCTAGCAGGCTCCTACCTCACCGGCGGTGAAGCTCTGGAGTTCAGCTGCGGCGGCTAGTCGACCCGGGGTTCTAGGCCTTCGCGGCTCCAACCGAGGATGTCGGTCGCCTCGCCGAGACTCCTAGATGGTGCGGTCAAGTTTGATTGAGCAGAGAGGACCGCTAGAGGGAGGACGAGGTCGAAGTCCGGCGAGCAGGGTGTGCTTGAGGTCGGGGAGTAAGGGGTGATCTCGGTTGCAATTGAGGGGTTCGTGCGACTAAAAGGTAGGTGGTGTAGCTACTGGACTCCTTAAATAGGAGTGGGGGTGCTAGGAAGGGGAGCCCTAAATTGGCTACCGCCGCCACTGAGAGGCGCGAGAGCTCGAGAGATCGTTCTCCCAGATCCGGTGGAGAGGGATGACGTGGTGAGGGTTGTTGAGTTCGGTTTCGGGAGTAGAATCGGTCCTCCAATGATCTTGCGCGATCGTTGTGGGAGCTGTGCGCACGAGGCAGCCATTGGGGTCGGCACTCTGCTGGGGGTCGAAGCCGAAGGATGCGGAAGGTAGGAGACGGGGTCCTGGACCCTTGGATCCTAAGTGGTTCACGGTCCACCTGATCGGATGGCTAGAATCAAGTCCCAGGGAAGGGACCGCGTCAAGGCAAAGGAAAAGGGCCGCGTGACAGAATTAAAAGCCCGATTAAAAGGAACTTAGGTCTTAGGTATTAATAGATCACTAGAAAGACTTGAAAATTCAATTATGAATAACTCATGATTGGTACATCCAAATTTAATGAGATTTTAGGCATAGCTTTATAATGCTAAGATGTAGCTATGGTGCAAAAATTAGAGTCCCAATTCGATTATTGAATATGTCAATTGACTAAAAGTCATGAAAATTGTATTATTGACTTTATGTACCATTATGGATGGTCTTAAGTAAAATTAATAATCCATTTAATCAAATTATTGAGAGAGATGATCAAGGGCATAAATGGAACAATTAAAATTTTAAGAGAGAGGAATTAAATAATAATATATATGTAAAAACTCACTCTGTCACAGTGACTCTTGATAGCTTTAATTGTTCAAAATCATGATTAAAGTCAAGATATGATAATTCTAAGCTATTTCGAGTATAAAAGTCCCTAATTGTGGATAAATACCCTTAATGTAGTAATTAGGGTTTTCTAATGAATAAAGGTAGATTTAATGACAATTAGAATTCATATGTGAATTAGACCATAATGAACTATGAATTGATGATAAAGGAGCATAATGATCTTATCATGGATTAAAAAGATAAAAATGGTAGCTTTAATGTAAAAGAGGCTTGATGGACTTAATTGATGATTAATTGTGTTGTTTCTGAAATTAAGATTATATGTTGTTAAAAGGTAACCTTCATAACTTTTGTGAAGGATAGATGATAAATTAGGGTTTAAAAGAGTAAAATGAAGTAAAAACCCTAATTGCAAAGTAAACCCTAAAAGAGGTAGAAATCCTAAAAAGGAATAGAAACCTGAAGTAGCAAGATGGTTTGAATAGATTTTGATAAAAAGGAATTGGATGTGATTTCAGGATTCTCATACTTGCTTGATTGGATTTCCCTTCTTGGTTGATTCTATCTCAAATCTGCCTAATAGGTATGTGGTTACGCTTATGAATATCTTGAATTAGTTTTTCAAGGTTTTCTGAAGTTTTCCTTGATGACTTGAATTAAACTATTGGTTGAATTTAATTCATGCAAACTATAATGTGGTTATGACTATCACATAAGATATGTGCCTACTATCTTAGATCCTAGTCCCCTCTGTGGCTTAATGGTTTGACCTATTACATGGCTACCTATGGGGTAGGTCCATCAGGTCATTGGATGACTTAGTACATGGCTACCAATGGGGTAGGTCCATCAAGTCACCTTGAGTCAGGGATTGGGCTACCCTTGGGTAGGGCCATGCGACTCTATAACCCTAAGTATTGGCTACCTGTGAGGTAGGGCCATGGGGGTAAGGATCTACCACAGAAAGAGGTAGTATCCAAGTCCACTGCAGGGACATCACAGAGATAGGGGATAGGTAAGGATTGAGTAGTATTTCTTAAGTCGTAATCTTGGCTATAAAATAATAATTGGTTGATTACATTGTTATCATAGTTGCATGATTATTGTTTCACCCACATACCAACTTTATGCTGACTGACATTTTGTTTGTCGGCATTTTAGGTACAATGAAAAGAACAAACAGTAAAGTGGCACATGTGGAATTAAATGAGAATTAAAGTACAAAGGAGGAATAGTTAGAATAGATTTCATACATGGATAGAAGTTTAGAAATCCAAGTTTTCAAAAGGTATGCAAAGTTTTTTATTTTATTACATTCTTTCAGTATAGTTTGGTAGAATTTGATAATTGTTATTGATTATTTGTTGAACCTTTGATCCTATTAATTGGGATAACGACTCTGACCTTCGGGTCTCCCTTAATTGGGGGTTACCGGAAGGCGGGGTTGTTACAGATTCCATGTTGGTTTCACTACCCCCACCTCCCGTGGCTACTGTAGGAATGGGTTCCCCCTTGATTTGGTAATTAATTGTGTCAAGGGCTTCATCATGTGGTCCCATTTTAGGTTTCATAATATGTGAGTTTGTTAAATAAAAAAGGGAGGTGGCTATTTGTCTAGTCATCTAGCGCAGCACCTTTGCAAATGTATAGACATTGGTTCTCAACCATGTAATCCAATTCATGCATGACCCTTTGTCATTATCTTTACACCCAAGGAATTGATGTTGGTGTGGAATTTGATTTCCTCTTTTTCTGATCATGTTGGTGTGTATGCCTTGAGATCCAATCATATGATGGTTATAATGAGATACTTTACTTGATTTGATAATTTATAAAAGGCAATTTCACTTATTATAATTGTTTTAGTATGAGATAATGATTTAACATAATAATGTCCTACCAATGTTTTATCGATGATAAATGGTTTGGATTTAGGACAAAGACATGAGATCATGTGTATACTTTGATTATTCATTCTTATTAAGTCCCTAGTATGTTATAAATATGGAATTTTGGGAGATAACAATATAATAAGATTAGTGTGTGCGCTATTGTTGAATATATATCAAGTCAAACACATAATTAGTTGTTAGAGAACAAGTTTACGAGACATACCCACTTTGAAAAAGATGTGTGAAAGTCATCATATGGAAGTCAAAATCATGTCTTAATGTGGCAATGGTGATTATGACCCTCAATCATGAAGTCATTACAATGAACACTTGTTGTCTAGTGTACTTCAACACTACTTAACGTAACTATGAATAATGGATACTATACAAATAGTGATTGGATGCACTATAACACTTACATATTATTGTGAATTACGTGGATAGAATTTGTCCCTCCTATTGAAGTGATATCCCAACCACTTGATAACTAAGACTATGAAATTCATGTACATCCTTGAGTAAGTCAATATTGCATATTGAGCTCACTATGTCTTAAGTGTATAAACTTCATCAAGAAACATAGAGTTAACATTAAGAGGATGATGATTCCATGCCTCTGGTTCAACCTGATACCTATAACATAGGGATTATGCGATCATGGCAACATTGGTTACATTTAAGTTGAAATTGTCTTACAACTTATTCCAATTACTTCTATAGCAATTATTGTTTCTAGATGTCGCTCATTACAAGTGATATTAATGGTGTCACTACCAATGTAACGTTGAACCTATAGGGTCACACGAACAAGATGCTTAAGATAAAAGAAGATTAACATCACTTTATACCTAGAATGATTCTGAATTAAATAAGATGAGGACATACTCCATTGACTAACTGAAGGCTCAGATGAGAAATGTATGCTCATAAGTTGAATGTCAACTAATCAACTAGTTGAGAGATAGAGAAGATCCAAATGATTGGTTCAAAATCAATTCATTGACTGATTTATGAATCAATAAATTTGCTCTAGTCTTGATTGATCAATGGAGATCCATCAATCAATTAATTGGGATGAATGAATGATCAATTTATGTGTCAAGAAATTAAATGAGGTGCAATATATGTGGAATTAACCTACAAAAATTGACTAAAATGGTGTATGACTTAGTTGATCTTAGTGATTCATTGTGTTTACAATTAGGAAATGGACTTGTGGTTTTGAGAATCCCAGCCTATGCCTTTCCTATATAAAGGTGGGGGTGTCCAAGGGATGAGATACATGAATTTTAGTTTCTTCTTTTGAGATTGATAAAGATACCCTTGATGGCCATGATCTACAAGAGAATACAAAAGGAAGATGTTAGAACATAAACAGTCTAGACATGCTTCTTCTTAAAGGCCCTAGTGACGTTTTGAGGGTTCTTGGCATCTAGGTGGCCAATGTAAAGGCCTTGGCATGTCTGTGGATGTTGGAGTATTTTTTTCATTATCAAAAGAAAATGCTTTGCTCCATGTTTCTACTACAAGTTCAACATTTTTGTCTCCCAACTAAACTTTGGAACTAGAAATGGAAGGATAAAAAAATGATACAAGCAAAACATGGCTTCTTGTCTGACAACAAGAGTGCGACAAGATATATTTAATATCCATTTTTTATATTGAACTGCCATTTTATGGCTATGATAGATCCAAGTATGGTTATTATAGAAAATATTTTATATTTCCTTTGCATAACAGTCCCTAAAAATACTATAGTGATACTAGAGTTGTTTTATATGCCATAAAATATTATAAAATATTAGGGTTGTTTGTATTGACTTTTGAACCATATTTTTCACTAGATGACATTTGCAATTTTATATGCAAATAATCACCAACTACCATATCAGATATGATATATATTATATAAATTCAATATTGGTTCTTGTGGATATGGTAACTTAGATGTTTGGTGTTTTCTTACTTTTGTCTTTTGCATATGTTTGGTTTATTGTTATGGCACGCCTTCCATACCTATGTCTTTATTTTTCCATGTAACATGTAAACATGCATGGTATGTCTCTCTCAATACATTCTCCATGTTTGATTAATTTAAAAAATTTAAATAGATTTTCATATATCATCATCACTGGACTTAGAAAAAATTACATCATTAATATAAAACCAAACAAATGAGTTCCCTTGGAGTGAGTTTGGTGAAGACAAAACAAATATGCCATCATCAACCCAAAGGATTGCTCAAACTAGAAATCAAATTGATCGGATGATTCTCCAGTTGATTGAGTGAATAGCTACAAGATAAAATTGGGGTTTACATGTGATGTGATCTAATTTGTTGTTTTCGCACAACATTTGTTGTCTTAATTTGTTGTGTATCTTCCATATCTAGTTTCATCGCACATGGTGATTTATTATAGTATATGATATGAATAATTATGTATATGTAAGGGTAATTGGATACATATGAATATTACGAAAATCCCTCATTATGAAATCAAGTTTAAGATTCCTTCCATTGTGAAACATGCATTGAACCCTCAATCTTTATGTGCATCCTTTCTTAAAGCAAGGTGTAATGTCTATATGGAAAGGTATGACAATAAATATGGGGGTCTGCCAAAGCATGGTTCATAGCTGATTGTGTTGGCATTTGGATTGAACTTAAGTATGTTATTTTAAAATAATTAATAACTTGAATAATGATGGTGTTGACACGCCATTTTTCCTTACTTGGCTGAAATTCACAATTAATGTCAATTCTCTAGTTAATGATGGAATCTGTTCCACGTCCTATCCAATTTCCACGACTCACTTTTTTTATATGTTTTTGCATTTTTTACCCATTGAATACATCCATTTTATGAGATGCCAAAGTACAGAGTCTTAAGTCAAGAAACTAGCGATGACAAGCATGCTTTTTGTTACTTGTCCAAGAAGTTCAATGACACAGTGGCTTACTACACAATAATCAAGAAATATTAATTGGCCCTAATCCATGCAATGAGGAAATTGTGCCACTATCTAATGATGTGTCCTCTACAACTAATCTCCAAGCATGATTCACTTTGCTACTTATGTTATTGTCCAACCATGACTAGGTGATGTGATAAATGGCAAGTAATGTTATCTGAGTTCGACACTACCTATACTTCCATGAAGGTTGTATAAGCACAAGCACTCGTAGATCAACTAGTTGATTTCCCGCTATTGGTAGAAGCTACTAATGAGAACAAGTTCCCAAATGAAGATATAAGGATGATCAACCCACCTTACATGGGGATCCCCCAGATATTGACACATGGACAATCTTCCTTGATATAGACATAATTTGAAAAGGATTTAGGCATAGTCCTGCGAAACCCTCATGGAGATCAGCTACATGTAGCCTAATGGATGGCATTCCACACAACTGACAATATGGCCAAGCATGAATCTTGCATCTTGTGTCTCCAACTATCTAAATATCAAGGGGAACGATGACTATAGGTTTATGTCGATTCCCTCCTTATCATATCCCAAGTCTAGGACAATTGGAGAACACTCTATCAGAACCTAGTCTCGTACTAGGAATACATGTGCTCTCTAGATCATAAATTTGAGCATGTCTCCTTCCACTTCATTAGAAGAGAGAATAAAGCCTTCACTAGCGCATTAGAATCCCTCCCTTCATGGTTGAATATCTAGGAAGGTAAGACCTTCTCTCTGAAAGTTTATGTACTCGCCCAACTAGTCTACTACACGGTCATCGACAATGCACCCAATGATGAAGAAAGTGTATGATTCCATGACATCAAGGCATGTCTATTAACGTGGAATATTATCGCACTACAAATATACTGGGAATGTAATTCCTAGAGTTTACCAAATCAAAGTGTAATAATGCCACCCGCAAGAGGATAGATCTTATCGCAGTACAGTTTAGGATTGAATCCCAAGGGACAACATTTTTAAGAAGTATCTAATCAGAGAAACTTAGTAAGAGCTAGTATTTATCACAAAAGTTGAGATTGGTTTGTTTAACTAAGATTTCAAGAATAGAAATAGAGAGATTAAGGTTCTAGTTATCAATGGATGGAAAAACTAGGGTGGAATTGGGTTTCACCACCACTACTCGAATCTGCACAGTCATTCAAATCCAAACATGTATGAAGATACAATTGGAGTCATGCAAGTTTCCCCTTCCGGCGTCAGAAACTTCCATGAGTAGATATCCCTATAAGCTTCATGTCTCATTACTTACAAATCCTCTATCCACTACTCCGGAGACTTTCTGTTAGAGGTTCTTGTCAGGGTGTCAACCAAAGCTAATTAGTATTCAAATCTTAAATGTTAATTTTCTCACAGTAAAAGATTATAATAAATCACGTAAAGGGGGTGATCAACCCACAAAACATGCAATAAATGATTAGATATGAATTAAATGAGTTCATACAAGAGTTGGAATATGAATGAAATTGCAAGAAATGGGTAGTACAGCTAGTCCCCACACCCCACTGAAAAGACTACTCCCTCGACATGGAAAAATTAATATCACTAGAAGAGGATGAGGACACCATCATGGTCATGATGGAAACAGAAGAGGCTCAGCATGATGTGCGATGGTAGACTTTCTTCCTTCTTTCTCCTTCAGGTATTAACCCTGACTTGCAGCAAAAGTAGGTGGATGAACAATAGCTCAGAGGAGAGATCAATCACCCAAGGAGGGAAATCGATATCTTAGATTTGTGGATGAAAGATATCTATAGATCTATGCTATAGGTCGAAGATGTCACCAAACTAGGTCGATAGAAATAGCTTGGTTGATAGGTTTCATCCTTTCTTTGATTTTAGAGACAACCTTTCGGAGTGTTCTGCTCCACAAAATCTGAGATGATTTGTATGGCTGCGTTGGGGGCTTATTTATAGGGTCGAGGTTGTTGACCTCTTTCCATCGGTGTCGACAATTGGATATTGACTAACAAGTGATGACGCTTGGACTTTCTGTCATCGGTCTTGGAGTTTGACAAGTCTGTCAACTTTGAGGGTTGACGAGACTGTCGGTTGAAGTTGTTTACGACAAAAGTGTCGACAACATTGTCAACCGATGGGATGATTTTTTGTCAACTGTTGGCCGACGATAATGTCAAATACAGGAGAGATCGACATAGGTGTCAACCTCGGTTATCGATGGATTGTATATTGACCTTCTATATGTTGACATGGTAGATTGATGGATCTGTCGACCTTGATCATCACCAAGTCTGAGTGGTGTTCCTCTTGGGCATCCACCAGGGAGGTCGATGAGGTTGTCGAGCTTTTGTATGTCTTAATTTCTCATTGATTAAAATTGATTGGTAGGTTGATTGACATGCATTGTCTTTGGACACAAAAATTGTGTATTGATTTGCCTTCTAGAAGTGCTCAAAATCTATTTTGGTCCAGGGCACTCCCCGCACCTCATGAGAGGCTTCCTCCTCTCGACCCCCCCCCATTGAAGGGTAGCGGGACCCCCTTGGCAAACTTGCTGGAAAGTGATAAATGCGCGAGAGGCGTCCTCCTCTTGACTCCCCTCTGTTGAAGGGCACAGTGGGACCCCCTAGGAAAACTTGCTATAGAGTGATCGAATTCAAAACCTACAAAGGGAATCAAGAGAAGTATCAAATTCCTACAAATTATCATAAAACCCTAAGTAGATCAAAATAAAGCTATTCTAGATAAAACTAGGCTATATGAATGCTTAATTAGACTGGTAATGAAGCTAAGACTGGGATGAATATGCATTCATCAAAATACCCCGAACTTAAATGTTACTCATCCTCGAGTAATACAAAATCTGAACATTCACCAAATTAATACTCTCGCCCCATACGATTGCTTCATCCTCCCATCTTGATATTTCCCTTACCACATGAAATGGTCAAGCTATCCCAACTTCAACAGATCACATAACATACATTTCAATATATGTGGTCCTGATTTCATTTTACAATGATACTTCCTCACCACTGTCCTAACATCAAGCATGTCAAGGAGTTTCATGAGAGTTTAGAGAGACCCTCAGAACAACAAGTATGCACTTGATCCAATACTGGTGTAGTAAAGAGAATGGTAAAAATTGTAGACATTCATTTTGCCCATTGGTAGAAAAAGTAAGTGAATGGAGATATGGAGGGAAGAGATCTCTCCTCTAATCGACTCGAGATCTTTTTATTTCTTTGTTTGCAATTACATTGACTGCATGTTTTAGTTTTCTCTTTTGGCATCTTTTCTTAGTGATAAGCCCCTTTTAAATTTGTGAGGGTATGAAAGAAATGGTAAGAGGGAAGAAGGGGGTGTGCCACCCTGAACTTAGATTTTGGCACATTTTTTTGGCTTTGTATTTTCTTTTTGGTGGAATGGAAGGTAAGAAGATGGAGGAAGAAGTGTAGAAGAGAGTTCAGATTATCATGCAACTTAATTTACAATTCAGTGCACTGGGTTGTTCTCCTTATCCCATTCTTCTCAAATAATGACTCAAAGAGGGTACAAATGGCAATTCCATGCAATTGTTTCATTAGCCAGTAGGAAGGATGACGTGTTTGACCCCTCTCAGTTCCTTCAGAACCTACCATATTTTCTAAGGAAACATGATTCTTGGATACATATGCCACAAAGGATAATTTCTAGCCATTGGTTAGTTTCAAAAAATGGTCCTTTTGAGGTGTTGCTTCGAATAAGGGGAGATATTTATGAAAAATGCATAATTCTAAGCTGACTGGGTAATTGCATTGATTACCCTAGAAAAGAAATTTTGAAAGCTTTTGACCTAAAAGTGACGCATGATGAATGTAATGACAAGATCATAAGTTGTAAGCAGATAGGTGTGGGTAGAAAGTAGAATATGTACCACCCACCCTCCACCCCAAACTTCAATATTTTCTCATCCTCGAGCAAACACTAAATCCAAGATGGAGGGGAAAGACTTTGTTGATTGGTCTACATGTCGTGGTTGCTCTCCCTTCAGCAAGATTCATTCACCTAAAATCAAAATTGTTAGAACTAGTGATTTTGACATGAGATACACTATCTTAACTAAATGCAATTTGAACTAAGATATAAAAATGATCGGAAATGAAAGAAATGCTCGTGTTGCCTCTTGAGAAGCACCTTTGTTTTATGCGACGGTTTGACACCTGAAACTCAGTCATGATATGCTAAATGGAGAAGAGAGAGATGTTAGTTGACTTCAATGTCATCCATTACGAAATAGCATTTGAGACGGTGGCCATTAACTTTGAATTTTCCAATTTTATCACTCTAGATCAACATAGCTCCATGAGGGAAAATGTGCTTGATGATGAAAGGACATGACTGTCGAGTCTTGATCTTTCTTGGGAAGAGGTAGAGACATGAGTTGTGCAGTAATACTTGATCTCTGACTTGCAGATATTTCCTCTTCAAGTGGTCATCATGCTACATCTTTGTACGCTCCTTATAGATGCATGCATTTTCATACATATTCAGTCGTAACCCTTCGAGCTCTTAAAGTTGAAGTAGTCGGTTCTCCTTTGTTGCACAAAAGTCAAAGTTGAGCTTCTTGACGACCCATTGAGCTTTGTGTTCAAGCACCACTGTTAGATAAAATAACTTCCCATAGATTAGATGGAAAGGTTTCGTCCCTAATGGAGTCTCGTAGGTAGTTCAATAAGCTTAGAGAGTGTCATTCAACATGTGGGCCCAATCCTGCCTTGTCTTACCAACTATCTTTTTGAGAATATCTTTAATTTGGGGATTAGAAACCTCCACCTATCCACTCTACTAAGGATGATAAGGAGTGGTGACTCGATGGGAAACACCATATCTACAAAATAGAGTTTCAAACTTGTGCTCGAGGAAGTGTGATCCTCTGTCAGAAATGACAGTGCGTGGAACTCCAAAGCGTGGGAAGACAATGCCTTTGAACATCTTTATGACTATCTTGGAATCACAAGAAATGGCAGGGATGGCTTCAACCCACTTAGAAACATAGTTGACTGTGATGAGTATGTAAGAGAACCCATAAGAAGAAGGGAATGGACCCATGCAATCTACACCCCACATGTCAAAAATCTCTACTTCTTGACAACGATTAAGGGGAATTTCATCCCTCTTAGAAATATTTCCAGAGCTTTGGCATTGATCACATGCTTTGACAAAATTGTGAGAATCTTTAAAGATAGAAGGCCAGAAGAACCCCACATTGAAGGACTTTGAATGCAGTCTTCTTAGAGTTCATGTGTAGTAACCCCCTATTGGGCCAGACTTCTTCAGATATACAATGAAGATAGATACCATCTGAACATAAACAAAAGAGATAGGGCTCATCCCAGTAGTAGTGACAAATGCCTGACATGAATTTCCTTCTATCATTTCTGATATAGTCTAGATGGACTCCTAGAAATAAGTAATAAACCATATCAATGTACCATGGTGTAAATGTGGATATCTGTAGTAAGTGGTCATCAGGTAAAGAGTCGTTGGTAGGGACTTCCTCAGAATCTTGAATGTGCAATTGGTCAAGGTGATCAGCAACCACATTTTATGTCCCCTTCTTGTCTTTGATCTCCAGATCAAACTCTTTTAACAGTAAGATCCACCTCATCAACCTGGGCTTCATATCTTTATTTGACATTAAGTACCTTATAGTGGGGTCAGTGTAGACTATCACCTGCGAGCCTATTAGGAAGAAGCAAAATTTGTCAAAGACAAAGACATATGTAAGAAGCTCCTTCTCTATCATAGCATGATTCTATTGTGTGTCATCTAGTGTCTTGCTTGCATAGTAGATAACATGATGCTTTTTGTCAACACACTGCCCCACTACTGCGCCTATGGAATAATAACTAGCATAACACATAATCTCAAGGAAAGAGACCAATATGGGTCACGAAGGATGGGAGTTGAATTGAGGGCTTCCTTCAGGGTGTTCAAGCTTTCTATGCAGTCTGTGTTGAAGTGGAAATACACATCCTTCTGAAGAAGATTTGTCAATGGTTTGGTGATCCTACTGAAGTCACAAATAAACCTCCTATAGAACTCGGCATGTCCTAAGAATGCTCACACATCCTTGATAGTGGTTGGAGGAGGTAGATTTGCTATTACTTCAATCTTCACTTTATCAACTTCAATGCCTCTGAGTTGGCATGATTCCCTAGAACAATGCTCTCCTTCACAATGAAGTGGCATTTTTCCCAATTAAGCACCAAATGTGCTTCTTCAAAATGTTCTAAGACCAGAGAAAGGTTGTGTTGACATTGTTCAAAAGAACCTCCATAGACAGAAGTCATCCATTATGATCTCCATTATGTTTTCAATAAAGTCGGAGAAGATGGCATACATGCAACATTAAAAGGTGGTCAGTGCATTGCATAATTTGAAAGGCATCTGTCGGAAAGCATACATGCCAAATGGACATGTGAATGTTGTCTTCTCTTAATCCCTGGGATGGGTGGGTATCTGATGGAAGCCAGAATATCCATCCAAGTAGCAGAAGAACTTTTGGTGTGCAAGTATTTCTAGGACTTGATTAAGAAATGGAAGTGGGAAGTGGTCCTTCCTGGTTGGTTTGTTGAGCTGTGGTAGTCTATGCACATGTGCCACCCAGTCACAGTGTGTGTGGGAATAAGCTCATTCTTCTCATTAAGGAAAAGTGTAGTGCCTCCTTTCTTTGGCACCACATGTACATGACTCACTCAGGGTGAATCAGAGATGGGATAGATGATCCCAGAAAGTAGCAACTTTATCACCTCCTTGCGAACAACCTCCTTTAGGATAGGATTTAGCTTGCATTGAGGCTCGCTGGATGGCTTCTAATTGTCAACCATGTTGATTCTGTGCATACAGAGCAGTTGGCTCACACCTGTTAGAACGGTCATATTGTAACCTAGAGCCTTCTATCTTTTCTTTAGTTCAGTAAATAGCTTGTCTTCTTGGATTGTTGTGATATTTGCATTGATGATGACTAGGCAGATCTTCTTCTCATCTAGGAAAACATACTTGAGCCCCTCATGTAGAGTCTTCATCTCTGGTGCAGTAGGTTCTTCTTCTTCAACAATGGAGTTAGATTTGAGATCAGGATAAAAAGAAATTTTTTCGACTATTCATCATTCGATTCATGAGCATTGGAATTTATGAGTGTGGTCTCTAAATGATATTCATAATATAATACTCCTATTGTATCTGTGCCATTTTTTTGATACAATCAATAAAATAGCTTTGTTCTTGAAAGGAAGGACCCTTGAGACTCTCAAAGACTCTAAAGTCAATAGTATTTGTCCTGAGCCTTAATGTCAAGATTCCCGGTTCAACATCAATAAATGCATGCACAGTAGAAAGGAAGGGACGCCCAAAGATAAGAGGATAATTTTGGTCTTCCTTAATGTCCATGATGACAACGTCACATGGGCAATATGACTTGGGGCCTACACGAACATGTAGTCATAGTAGAGTCAACAAGTTGAATTATGATACCAGTAGGGAGGATGTCTATTGTGAAGCCTAGTCATTTACACAAGCAATAGGGCATGATAGAAATGCTTGCCCCAAGATCTGCTAGACCCTTTTGACATTGAGTGTCTTCAACAAAACAAGAAATGTCAAAAGATATAAGATCTTTTAATTTCTTTGGCATCTTTCTTAGGATGATATCCGATGTCATATGTGTTAGCTTCACAGTCTCAATATCCTCTATTTTTAAGTACTTGCACATGAGGAGGGTCTTTAAGAACTTTGTCTAAGATGGCATTTCTGCAAGTGTGTCACGAAGAGGGATGAACATGTAGCTTCTTCATCGCTTCCTTAAACTTCATGAATCTTGAGTCTAGTCATGTCTGAGCTAAATGACTCTGGTATGGAACTCAAGGCTTATAGATCGGCACCATAGGCATGGGGAGAGAGGTTGGTGCAGCCTCTAATTCTATCTCAAGATTGGACATGTCATCTAGCACTATCTTGGGGTTAGGCACAATATCTACTACTACGGTTTCAACAATTGGATCTGTTAGTATGGCTATCGGTGTATCCATTGGAGTGACTTCTTCATCTTCATCATTGAGACGACCCAAAACCAAATCAGACTGTCACAGTGTAATTAATTTTGAAATTAAGCATAAGCAGCAGAATTATTGAAAATCACTAAAAATTAAAACCATTTACATAGAGATCCAAACACAGGGAAACTCTTTTACCAAGAACCATGTATTTCATTTACATCCTGGTTCATAAGTACATATATTGTACCGTCTCTTCTCGAGGATTATAAGCATCAACTACCTTGTTAAAACTATACATAGACAGCATAAGAACCTCGAGGCATCAAGCTAAAAATCTCAGATCGATCATAAAAGCACTAACTACTAACTCCTAGAACCTGAGAGTACATAGACGACTCATAGGACTCATATCTACATGACACGACAGTCAGTATCTCCACCTGAGATGTTACTGTTATCCCTATTGTTGTTGTTGTTGCTCTTCCCCTGCTGTATGGTTTCTATCTCCTCATCATTTTCCACCTAAAAAGGTTGGATCCCACGGGGGTGAGACAATTGAAAATTGTCCCAGCGAGAGATATAACTCTCCTCCAGAAACATTATTATTGCAAATTAATAGAATAAAACTTAGTAGAGGAATCTTTATTAAACAGTAGGATTTAATCATTATTAAATAGAATAGAGCAATGTCACCTCTTAAAGTATGACAACTATAAAGTGATAAGCATTAGATCATCTATTCTTTTAATAAGGAATATGAAGAACATGTATGATATTTATCCACCTTAGGATACAATAAGCAATGTAAACTATGAAATCAAGGTTGAAGATGACTATGGAGCTTACCTACAGGTTGGGGCACGTCCTCCTGTTGCTCCTGAGCTCCCTTATGTTCAACCAAAGCAAGGAAATAAAAAGGAATCGAAAAAGCCTTTCATGTGGGTTGAAAATGGGATGTATATAAGGGAATTTCAATGAGAGAGAAAGTGATAAATAATTCCTTCAACTCCCAAAATTGGTGCCACATACTCCCCTCCATCCCTTTCATATGAAGCTATCTCCCCCACCTTGTAATTCCTCTTCATTATCCATAAATTAAAAGAAGACAAATTAAGCACCTTAATCAATATAATAATAATATCCAAAAATGAGTGGATATTACTTTTCCTTTAACTAATGTGAGTGGGCTCTCCACTCACTTTAGATATTTTGTTGCCTTTGCAAGGCACAAGGACATTCATACTTATGTAAATTCAACCAATCCATTTTTGGTTGAAGGGCACTTCCATTAATATATTTATTTTCGCATTAAATTGAATTAGGGTTTCAATTATGCTTAAATCTTGATTATTTTAATATTAAGATTCTCTCTCCTCCAAAGAGATTCAAATGAGACGCCCCTCTAATTTTCTTGTCTCTAAATGATACCAAGAAACATTATGGACTCTCTAGAAATGATATTTTGCATATTGAACCCTAGGTTTTGGGTAAATTACACATTACACCAAAACTAGGTTTTAATGCACAACCATTGCTTAACAAGCTCTTTCTTGGTACTCAGGCTTCCACAAGCCATACCTCTGCATCATTTTCATTCTTATGATGCTTCAACACTTGAGGAACATTTTACCATGTAACATTTGCAAGTTAACCCCTCAACTTGGGTAATTTGCACATTAGTCCAAAACAGGCAAAACATTGTTTTCAACATTATTCAGAAAGGACTAAAATTGAAACATAAGCTCCTCTTGAGCCTTAATTACTTTTCAAAAGATAAGAGCAAGCATATAATTATCTTTCTTAAACAAAACATCTAGGGTTAAAGCATAACTCAGGTCAGAGATGTTACAATCGTCTTCAAGAATCAGCCTAATATTGTTCATGACTGGGGTTGGAGGTTCTGGTAACACATGTCTAGAGTGTGTAGTGATGGCCTTTAGCTGTTCTTCTTGGAGTTTTGGGTTGCCTTCAAGTTGGCCTACAAATGAGCTAGTTGGAGGATGAATAGCGGCAACAATTTGGGCAATTTGGGCCTTCATTGACTTGTTGTAAGCTTGTTGACTTGCCAATATTTTATCAATAGTATCTAGGTGGATTTATTCATTGGGGACAAGTGTATTCTTATGACTACTTTGCCCTAGGAGAAGTTGCCCTTTCTAATTGTAGTTGTTTCCCTGGCTGAAATTGTTATGATATTGATCGGGATTGTAATTGTTTTGGTGGTAGTTTTGCTATTGTTGGAAACCAGGAGGACCCCAAACTTGGTTCTGACAGGGTCCCTATTCGAACTATTGGGCATTGGATACTCCATTTGGATTTCTATATTGGAACCATGGATGGTTCCTTGTCATGTTGGGGTTGTAGTACCCCTATCCCGAAATAGAATTGACAGCATTAAGTTCTTCAATAACTGAAGCGTTATCAAACTAAGGTTGGATCATGTTTGTAGTTGCTAGTAGAGATGGTTGTATTTTAGACTTGTGTGGCCTTCTACACTATAGACTTGGTAGACTTCTGGGGATACCTTAGGTTGAAGGGAGGACTGGACTCTTTGCTCGATATTCAGAAGGGTGTACTCAAGGTTGTTTGTCTTTAGGGCAAGCATCTTTAGAGATTTAGCAATTGCCTTAAATTAAGATTTATCTTCCGCCATTGCCACCTTGAGGAGGCCTCCCTTACGGGATGAACCCCAATTGTCTTGGTTCTCAGCTGCACTACTAGCGACATTCCAGGCGTCATCAAAGCTATACCGCATGAAATCTTCACTAGAGGCGGCATAAAGGAATCACTTGATATCATTGTCAACTCCCATGTACAAATGTTCTAGAAGTTGTGAAAGAGGTATTCCATGATGAGGGCATTTTTGTAGCAACTACTTGAATCGTTCCCATGCTTCAAAGAGAGTCTCAGATGGATCTTGCTTGAAGACAGTGATATCCCCTCTAAACTTGTAAGTGAGTGAGGGTGGAAAGAACTTCTCAAGGAATTGGCTCTGAAGTTCCTCCCAAGTTGTGATGTTGTGGTCATCTAGGAAATTGTACCATACCCTATCCTTGTCGGTGAGGGAGTATTAGAAAAAGAAATTGTACCATACCCTAGCCTTGTCAGTGAGGGAGTAGTAGAAAAATCTCAATTGCTTCACATCTTCCTTCATGCCAGCTTGCTTACATAGATCACATATGTGACGTCCTCAGATTTTCTAAAACTTAATCTGATGTGTGACGTCCAAATTGAAACCCTCACCTCAGTGAGAATCCCAATTTAAACATCCCACACTAGGCTAAGAAGAAGAAAATCAAGGGAGTCAGAAGGAAACAATCAGTAGCACATGTACATGAATAATAATAAAACTACACCACATGTTCACCATTCAACATATATTTACAACATGAATTATTACAACATTTGATATTACATATTGAACAGTGAACTTATACATATACATGTACTACCTCTAAACTACAAGATCTTAAGACAACAGGTCCACCTATACATCAGCTCGCCACACAATTCATAACCATCTTGGATCATCAAGAGCATAACCACAACCTAAACAAAAGATTACATGCGGTACACGTCAGCACAATATTCAAGAATATTGTACTGAGTATGCCTGCATGTATTTTATATACCTCTTATCATATCTTGGCAATAAGATAAAACTAATACTTGGCAACATTAAATAAATATAAGGGAAAGTGTATACTTGCACAAAGATATTTATTAACAAAAGAGAACACATATTTTAGCATGACTTTCCATTATATGTAAAGTTGATCAACCACATGCACTATTCTACCAAAGAGATTTAGTGCTCACATGTACTATTCTTCCAAAGAGATTTAGTACTTTCATACATGCACTATTTTTCTAAAGAGATTTAGTGCTCACATGTACTATTCTGCCAAAGAGATTTAGTACTTTCATCAATGCACTATTCTACCAAAGAGATTTAGTGCTATCATATAATGAATCATATATTTTATGTTTCATGTGTTCATATCCATAAATACAGAAAATCAAGCAACATATCATACAAGAATAGTCATTTCATCCAATATCATATGCCAAGTATTTTACTACACATATAACACAAGCATATTGTATAATAAGCCAAGTAAGAGGTAATGACGTACCTTGATTAAGAGATAAACTTAATCATCACATATATCCAAGAGTCAACTATTAAGACAAGATCATATACTATTAGGTTCATCATCATACATCTCATCTTAACCCTAATCGTGTTCATATTAGGGTTTTCTTATCTCATTATGATATCCTCATGATTACTTGTATTCATATCTTATGATTATCTCACTGATGTCATTTTCCAGATTACATCTCATTATCAAAGTTCATCATCTGAACATTAGGTTCCATATCCTTTTTATGCACATATTAACCCTAGGTTACATCATTAACCTAGATTAGGGTTTTATAACATGTATTAAGATTCATCTTCATATAACATGGATTCTATTCATCATTATGATCTCATAATTAAAAGTGAGGTTTCACATACTGATGTGAGCTTACTCTGTGAATTTCATCATTTATTGAGCATGTGTGCATTTATTGCATTTTATTTAGAGTTAAAAGCCCTAATTAGCCATATGGAGTAAATTACATGATTTCGTGCATCATCATCATAATCACTGACATCCACTGGATTATAAGCATGAATATTAATTTACTTACATATTCTCATAATTTTTGGCCAATGTTTGATATTTATTATCCATCAATTAAGCATTTCACAACTAATAAGATATCACTAATATTTGTGCATCAAAAGCCTTATATTTTACTTTAATTGTGTTCTACTCATTTTTCTGAGAAGTTTGGTATATTATACTTATTTTTCTGATGATCAAGCTATTTTCTATGATTTAATGAAGAACTGCATATTTACGGACCTATTCACCTTCGACGGCCAATCAAGCGTTGCCACGTGGCCCTACTTTGGGTTGCGCAGCTCTAGCTCTGGTTGCTTGGTTCTCGGGAGGTTTAGCTGGTTCTCAGAGATTGGACCCAGTTCAAGGCTGCAGACCCAGTCCTCCCTTTTTCTTTCTTTCTCCGCTCGACATATCCAGAAACTGCGCGCCTCTGTTTGCGTAGGGCGCCGCCATTGGGTCCTGCTCCGGCGAGGCATGGTAGTTGGTCCATGGATCCTTGCATGGATTTGAAGGCTACATCAGATTCGTAGCCCCCTATAGGACCTCCATGGCTACTCATGTATGAAGTTGCGCTTCGAGATCTCTTCCTCAGGAAGCTCGTCTACGCCAGCCTCCATCATGATGGAGGAAAAGGGGAATTTCCTCCCCTTGCATCATGACTGGCAAACGATGCCTCCAGGAGATGGGTGGGTGCTCCAGAAACTCCATTATGCCTTCTATGGATGATGTGAAATCCCTTCATCCTCTTCCGAGCTCCGCCTACTTCTCCGATGAGTGAGAGATCGTCCCCCACAGAAACTACCTTCGGGGTCCTCTTTTTCATATGGTATCTTCTCCTCAAACCTCCTTCTTCATTTTCCTTCACTTATCTTGTTGGTATCTCCCTCTATTCCTCTCCATTTCATAGTCGCCGCCTGCTCCGTGTTGTGGAGAGACACAGGGATATGAGCAGTTGGTTCTTCCTATTGGGATAGTCTCACATCTTATTTAAGGGGTCTTCCCACTCCTCTACACGAGCAAAACACAACTGTCCACTTCACTCCCCCCCCCCCTTCAGGCCACGACCACGACGTGTGGTGACTGAGAACTCGCAATGCCTGTCTGTCCCACTACCTTGCTCTAACCGTAAGGTAGGGGATGACACAAGGACCCTTCATCTCCAATCTAATGGTTTGTGTGAGTCCCTCACTTGAGCCCATTCGTGGCTCACTCAAGCCAAAAGGCACTGCCGCTAGATTACATATCTAGGGCTAGGATCTGGCGGCACATACCATAGCCCAAAATAAGGGGGGTGTGACACTAGCTAAGATCAGGACTTAAGTCCATAAATCATCAGATATACACATCATTGCACAACATTCAAACCTCCATAGCTTCCTCTAGGAACATCCAAATGCCACCAAATTTTAACCATAACTTCCTCACTACAAAAGGTACCTTGTACACGAATTTGGTGCCAAAAATCAATTCCTAGACCATTCAACTAAATTCCTCAAATGACATTAAATATAGGGATCCTAAACATGATATCAACATCAAAATCAACACGCCACACTTTATCAAAAGCTTGGAACTCTCAATATAACTCAACATAAATGAATTCATTTATGTCATTAGACATTTAAGGATTCCAAAAGTCCACTCCATCACAACATAGGTCTATGAACTTTTGCATATGCTCATGGGGGTCTTAACCGATGCGTCCTCCAAATATGTTATTTTGCATCATCGTCACCCAATTTGTCTTGATTTTTAAGTTTTAATCTTGCATGGCACGTTGAATGATAGGAATGTGAACATCTGCATCCTTTGGTATAGAGAACTCTCGTAGTTCTCTTAGTTTCTCTACTTTTGTGGCTGCTTGTTGCTCAGCTTGTACAGCAGCTCTGGCTTCGGCCATGAGCCTCTCTCTTTGTACAGTCAGGGCTGATTGCACCATGCGGTTGACCTCCTCATCGTTCATCTTGGCTCTTTGTTCATGAAGTAGCCTGTGATATGTCCTTTTGATCTCACAGTCGGTGGGAGTCCATGAATCGATGCTAGGGGAGTGTCGCATGCATGAGAATGATCATATGAAAATTTAGAGATTCTAAGTTTAGATGGTTTCAAAAATGATTGATTCAATATGATATGCACTAGTATCAATTGAAAAAGAAAAGGCCTAACTAATCCAAGTAAGTTGCAAAGATCGGAAAATTATGTTATCCTAGACAACGGTGCCGAAATTTGACATGGATATTATCGCACTACAAATTCACTAAGAATAGAATTCCTAGAGTTTACAAAAACCAAAGTGCAATAATGTCACCCGCAAGCAGACAAATCTTATCAAAGTATAATTCAGGATTGAATCCTAAGGGATGACATTTTTAAGAATTATCTAATCAGAGTAACTTAGCAAGAACTAGTATTTATCACAAAAGTTGACATTGGTTTGTTTAACTAAGATTGCAGGAATAGGAAGATCTAGATAAAGGTTCTAGTTATTAATGGATGGAAACACTAGGGTGGAATTGGGTTTCACCGTCACTACTCATTTCTGTGCAATCATTCAAATCCAAACATATATTGTAACGACCCTGACCTGGGTTATGAGGTAAACCTGTTTGTTTTGGCTAAATAAGTTTCTTAGAACTTTAATATAATCCTCTAAGGTGTTTGTTATCATGTGACACACTTATGTTCCAAGTTTAGTCCTGATTGAATGTTGTTTGTGCAATGTTCCTTTGTTTTGGACCAAAGTGCAATTTACCCAAGTTGAGGGGTTATATTGTAATATGTCATATTTTGAACATGTCTCATGTGTTTTAGCATCATTATAGAGACAATGATGCAAGGTGGTGGCTGGTGGAAAGCCCCAATTCCAAGTTTAAACTTATTTGAATAATGTTGAAACAATATTTGCTTGTTTTGGACTAAAGTGCAATTTACCCAATGTTACCTTGCAAATGTTACATGATAAATGTTCCTCAAGTGTTATAGCATCATACGGATGAGAATTATGTTGAGGTATGGCTTCCACAAGCCTAAGTTCCAAGAAGGAGCTTGTTTGAGTAATGCTTGTGTATTGAATGTTAGTTTTGGTGTAATTTGCAATTTACCCAAAACCTAGGGTTGGATATGTAAAATACCACCTCTATTATGTCCCTACTGTTTCTTGGTATCAATTAGAGAAAATAAAAGAAAGCGGCGTCTTGTTTGAACTACTTTTGAGGAGAGATAATCTTGATAATAAAATAATCAAGATTTAAGCATAATTGAAACCCTAATTTATTTTGTAGCAAACATAAATATATTAATTGAAGTGCCCATCAACTAAAAAGGCTTTTGTTGGTTTTTTTTTAGCTTCCTTGAGTTTTGACGGAGCTCTTCTAGGGTTTCCCATGTGTGGTGGCACTCTGGGGGGGAGAGGAGGCTGAGGAGGAAGGGGACAGTTTGGCGGCACACGGCCGCCGGATGACAGCAATGCGGTGGACGCAGAATTAGATGCGATGGAGGGTGTGGTTAGTGAGGAAGGTACAAAGGAGAGTGTGGGGTTCATGACACCGCAACCAGACAGGGAGCATGAAGGAGCAGAAGAAGCGGATGCTACAGAAGCCCGTACACATAAGGACGGAAGTGGCGTCGGGGCTGAAGTTCAGAGTAATCTATTACTCACAGCGGCGGCAGCGAACAAAAGGCAAACACAGTAGGAAATCTTGAAGAGGCTGGGGATAACGTTTAACTACAAGACCAGAGAGAAGAACATAGGCGGCAAGGAAGCCTCGCAAGGAAACATGATCCAGGTTGGAGATACGTCAACGGCGGCCGCGGAGGACTTTCCTGTTCTCAATGCTGGGGCATCGGCAACATCCCAGGGGACCGGGAAGGAAACCAGAGAGCTCGTGTCCTATAAGGACATAATGGGAACCGGAGAATCAACTGGGAAGCTTCCGTTTCTGGGGTTTGATGACCCGAATGTCAGAATGGAGAGGAAGGACATTAGAACGAGCATGGTGGATGGCACACCAACATTTGAAATTGAGGAAGGCAGGTTCGACGAATAGGTTAAACCATGGACGTATGCAGTGGTAGTTAAAGTCATTGCAAGGAATATTGGTTTCATGAAACTACAGGATAGAATATGATCTATGTGGAAGCCATAGGGTGTGTTTCGTCTCATTGACCTAGAAGACAACTATTTCATCGTACAGCTGACAAGGGAAGATGATTATTTAACTGCTCTGACAGACGGCCCATGGCCACTGATGGGCTCGTATATGAGTGTACAACTGTGGGATAGATCCTTTTCACTATTATCTGCAAACCCAAAATTCATGGGGATTTGGATCAGGATTCCACGACTTCCGATATTCCTCTACCAGAACCAATTGCTGGAGGAGGTGGGGGATGCGATAGGGATGACGATTAAAGTCGACACGAACACAGATCAGAAGAAAAGGGGGAAGTTTGCAAGAATTGCGGTGAAACTTGATACTAACAAACCTTTGGTACCAGAGATTACTATCCAAGGAGAGAGATACATTGTGGACTATGAAAACCTTACGAGCATCTACATGTTCTACGGTAGAACCGGACATGTGGAGGAGGCATGTAGTGAAAAGAAGGCAGTCATTGAAGCGCACAAGAAGGTCGGGAAGCAGGTGGAAGGAACGGAGGTCCGACCCAACCCACTAGGAAATTTCACTGAGGCCTTGCGCGCCAAACCGTTTGCGAGACGGCCAAGAAAGGAGGAACCTCAGGGGCATAAAAAGGCATCGCCACCCATAATAAGTATGGAAACTTAGAAGTTCTGGAAGAACCAGTAGCAGAAGTGGCAGTGATGGAGCCTAGACCAAAACCCAAGTACGAGTGGAGGCAGTGGAAAGTGGCAAACAAGAAGAAGAGGACAGCAGAAGAATCCATCCAGCATGAGACCAACATGGGGCGCCAGAAGGAGAAGCAGACAGGTCTTGAGAAGAGCACGCAGAAAGACTAGGCAGTCGCAATTGAGGGAGAGAACATGATTGTAATTCCAGTGGATGAGGCGGGGGGCATTGAAGGACTGAAATTCACTATGGGAGGCATGCACAAGAAGGTTGGTACAGCAGGAAGTCCAAGCAAATCGTTTATGTTTGGTTCGTCGGTAGGTGTCCATCTTAGGAACCGGAAGATATTGAACTCCAAGGACCTTACAAAGAACGTACCGAGGAAAAAGTACAGACATGTGGGTGTTGTAACAGAGTCGAATGAACTAGGGGAAACAGACCCGAGCACAACTACTATGGTTACTTAATGATACTGGAAACATGGAATGTACAGGGTATCTGTGGGAAAGATACCCAAAACACAGTTCGTGATCTCACCAGGCTTTACAAAATAGACGTGTTTGCCATTCTTGAACCGAGAACAAGTGGAGAGAATGCTTACAGAATAGTGAAGACGTTAGGATACGACTGATCCTATCGAGTGGAAGCAACTGGTTTCTCCGAAGGTATTTGGGTGTTATGGAAACACCGGGCAGTGGAGATGGAGATCATGGCGAGCCATAACCAGTTTGTTCATTGTCGAGTTAACAGAAAAGAAACTCTAACATTCATTTATGTGAGCACTAAACAAGCAGGGAGAAGGCTACTATGGGGGCATCTTCATACCATATCAACAGTGACACAAGATTCGTGACTGGTGGCGGGTGACTTTAATGTTGTGTTGAGAGCATATGAGAAGGTGGGAGGTGAACCTATTACATTAAGCAGTGCCAGAGAGTTTGCACAGGGGTTGATGGAGGCTGGTCTGGAGGATCTGGGGGCGTCCGGATCAAAAATGACGTTTAGAAGGGGATGGTTGACGGAACGCCTTGACAGGACAGTGGCAAATCAAGAATGGGCAGAAGCTTACCCATCGACGATGGTGAGGGTGTTGGCCCGTGTTAACTCGTACCATGCCCCAAATCTCATCTCTATGAAGGAGAGAATGAGTTGTACTATCTACAGGCCCAAAACGAGCATAGCATGGGATAAAAGGGACTCATTCAAGGGGTTTCTACAACACAATTGGGATAATCAACTACCCTATCACATGGCGGTGGAAAAACTAATGTCGAGGTCAATCAAGTGGGACAACACAGAAAGAAGGAAAACAGGCTCAAAGAAATCCAATATTTTGGCAGAGATCGGCAAAATTCAGGAGACTGGCTTAGGGACGGGCAATCTTGAGAAAGAAGAAAGGATAATGGTGCTGCAAAATGAATATAACAAGATTCTACACATAGAAACAGAGGAATGGAGACAAAAAGCTCATTGTGATTGGATGAAGGAAGGGGACACCAACAAAAATTTCTTTCAGGTGTTGGTCAGGGCGAGGAGGCAGAGGAATATCATAACAAAGCTCAAAAACGGCGAAGGCGAATGGGTAGAGGACGAAGTAGGTGTGAAGGAATCGGTAAGGGAGTTTTTCCTAGTGGTGTTTACCAGAGAGGACCGACGGGAAAATATGGGGGGGTTGTTCTGAGTATATTGGCCAGTTTCCCTTACTTGAGGAGGAGGTGAGAATGAGTATGGGACACATACCAAACGAGGAGGAGATCAGAAGAATTCTGCTAAAGATGAACCCTATGAAGGCCCCTGGGCCGGATGGGGTGGACGTCGGGTTTCTATATAGAAATTGGATCCACCTTGGTGGCTCAATCTCACATATGATAGCTAATGGTTTTGCAGGGAACCCACTCAAAGATAGCATGGTGAACTCCATCCTAGTGTTGATCCCAAAGACGCCGACTCCTAAGAGTTGCAACAACCTATGACCGATTGCTCTGAACAATGTCGGACTCAAACTTCTATCCAAAGTCATCGTGGAAAGAATCAAGCCATATCTTCCGGAGTGGATTTCCTCAGCTCAGAGTAACTTCGTCCCTGGTAGAAGGATAATAGACAACATTATACTGGTACAAGAACTGATACAATCCATGAGAATAAGAACGGGAAAGAAAGCGGCCATGGCGATAAAAATTGATCTATCAAAGGCATATGATAGGATGGATTGGGATTTTATTAAGGACACTCTTCACATGATTGCCATACCTAATAATCTGATCAGACTAATCATGAACATCATCACAGCTTGGGAGATCTCGATCACTTGGAAGGGAGAAAATTTGAGACCATTCAAAGCATCACACGGGGTCAGACAGGGGGATCCACTGTCGCCATACATATCTGTGCTTTGCTTGGATAGGTTGAGCCAGGAAATAGCTGAAGAGGAAGTATCAGGTAGATGGACACCGTTTCAAGCTACTAGAAGGGGCATTGGCATTTCTCATATTTGCTTTGCAGACGACCTGATTTTGTTTGGAGAAGCCATCGTAAGACAAGAACGCACCATGATGAGAGTGATCAGGAAATTTGAACGTGTCTCCGGACAATCATTAGCTAAGGAAAAATCGTCAGTTTTTTTCTCCAAGAACACAGGGAACTCAGTCTGAAAGACGATTGTCAGACTTACAGGCATAAAGCAAACAAGTAATTTAGGGAAGCATTTGGGGGTTCCAATTATACATGAACGTCCTACAAAAGATCTATATCTAGACATTATCAATAAAGTGGAAACCAAGATATCCTCATGGGTGAATAAGTTGTTGTCCCTTGCAGGAAGAGCAATGTTGATCAAGTCTGTTCTAAATACCATGCCTATTTATACAATGCAAACAACCTGCCTTCCTTTGGCGGTGTGCGACAACATCGACCAGGTGGTCAGAACATTCCTATGGAAAGGGGCCTCACGACAACAAGGAACCCGCCTTGTGGCATGGAATAAAGTTACAGCAAGGAAAGACGAAGGAGGACTGAATATTAAATCCGCCAGGATCCAAAATGAGGCTTTACTGCAGAAGACTAGCTGGGAGTTCCTAACAAACCGCACAGCAACATGGAAGGTGGTTATGAAGGAAAAATATACGCATAAACTGAACATGGGTTTATCAAGTGCTTCACGATTGTGGAGGATGATAATTAGGTTACACAGTACACTACAACCAGATGTGGGGAAGATCATTCTATCAGGGACAAAGACAAATGTTTGGAATGAGAAGTGGGTAAATGGAAATAGTATATCGTTGTTGAAGGAGCATGTGGTGATTCCGGATGAACTCAAGGATTTGACTGTAAACTCGATGGTGGACCTCCGAGGCAAGTGGGACACTGGTTTCATGAGGACGTGATTCAAGGAGGAGACAGTGAACAGCATTATGGAAATGTCACCACCGGACCCTACATCAGGGAGTGATGAGGTCATCTACCTGAGGGACACTAAAGGGGAATTCATAGTTAAAGGGGCATATCGTAACATGTAGAAGACAAGTTCTGTGAGAACAATTGGACGATGGCAGACTCTGTGGAAGATGGAGGTACCACAACGTGTCAAGATGTTGTTGTGGACAGCATTACATGGAGGTGTCATGACAAATGAAGCAAGAGTGAGGAGAGGCTTCACAGAGGATGATCAATGCCCGCGCTGTAGGAATGGGGTGGAAATAGTGATGCACACCTTTGTAACATGTGCTAAGATTAGAATGGTATGGGATCACATAAAAAATGCAACCAATACGAGAATGCATCTGACGCAACAGTTTGAAAATCGGATCAAGCTGAACTTGAGGAAGAAGAAACAAAGTGGGGAGTGGAATGTCTAGCCTGCCATTACCATATGGAGGATTTGGCTGGACAGATGCAATGGAGTGTTCCAACATAGATGGGCAGCAGGAGAGAGCCTGATCGTTACAATCCGGCAAGAGGTACGATTATGCAAACTCACTTTCAACAAGGAGACCAAGGAAATCAAAGGAACGGAAAATTTGAAACAATGCTGGGAGAAACCTTTCAGGGGGCAGGTGAAACTAAATGTTGATGTTGCAGTGAAAATAAAAAAAGAAAACTATGGTGACGAGCTTCATTATCCGGGACCATGAAGGGCAATGGCAGGGAGGAGGCTACGATAGAGGGTATGTGATGGACATCCTACAGGCTGAGTTACGGGCGATCAGATCTGGACTCTAGGAATATCAACATGGCTTCAACAACATATTGGTGGAATCAGACAATGAAACGGCAATCAGAATGATCGAGCAGCGGGTGGATATTCCAGCAAAGTACAGAGCTGAGTGCAATCTCATCTGAAAGATTAGGTCGTCCTTTGAGGTCATAGTGTTTGAATTTAGAAGAAGGTCTTGTAATAAAGTGGTGGATACCATTTCTAGATGGAGTCTTTGCCAAGAAGGTCGCAGGGGTAGGTGGACTCAGTGTCCATCTTTTCTCACTGAATTGGTGAGGGAGGAAGCTACACTGAACCACAATCGTTTCACGAGGTTTGATGGTTCCTGTGCTGGGCAAGCAGGTTGAGTGACAGTTTCCCAGGTACAAAAAAAAGGTTGTGGTTGAAATCCTATAGTTCAAGGACGTCCAAATGCCTTGAGTTGCACCGAAATATCCTAAGTAGGTGAAGAAATCCACTCACATTTGTTAATTAAAAAGTAATGTCCACTAAAAATGGATAATAGTATTATATGATTTAAGGTGCTTAAGGTGGTTGCTTTTAATTCAAGGATAAATGATAGGATATTGAGGAATAAAGAAATATGGCTTCGAAGTCTAGTAAGGGAGGGGGCATGTGGCAAGAAAATGGATGAAATTCCTTCTACTTTCTCTCTCCTAGAAAATCAATTACATATATTTGATTTTCTCCTTACTTCAAAGACCATTTTGCAAACCACTTTCTTTCCTTGCTTTGGCCAATGACCAAGGTGATTAGGAGCAGGAGGAAAACGTTCCCCAAGCTGAAGGTAAGCTCCATGATCATCTTCAACCTTGAATTAATGGTTGAAATCGGATTTCAACATTGATTTTCTTCTCTCTTCTATCTGATGCTCAACCTTGGCCATCTTTTGAATCCAAAGAGTTGGAAACGAACCTTGGATAGTTGAAGGAGCTTCTCTCACCATTAGAGGCATGAAGCTTGAAGCTTTGAAGCTACTTTAAAGGCGGGTTATATAACTTGAACCCATTAATGTTATTATTGATTTCAATTCCTTATCATATGTTGATCTATTATTTCTTCTTGAACAATTGTTGAATACCTCATATATATGATAATAGAAATCGAAGGTCTGAAGCTTGATGATGATGACATCATCTTAGCACACACCTCAAGAAATATCATGAGCAAACAGTTTCAATTTTGTGATGGTCAAATGGTTTCAAACCATTAGAGACCAAACGGTTTCAAATCGTTTGGTGACCAAACAGTTTCAAAACCATTAGAGATTAAAAGGTTTCAAACCGTTAGAGAATAAATGGTTTCAATGGATTCAAGGATCAATTGGTTTCATGATCTAATAACTTCAAATAATCAAATTCAATTGATTTCAGTACCCTAGCTCAATTGGTTTCAAAACCCTAGGTCAATTGATGACAAAACCCTAATTTAGGGTTAAACAGTTTCTAGTTGTTGTGAACAAACGGTCTCAAACCATTTGAGGACCAATCGGTATCAAACCGTTTGAGGACCAAACGGTCTCAAACTGTTTAGGGTTAATTAATATTCAAATCAAACGGTCTCAAACCGTTTAGGGTTAAATGTTTTCAAACTGATTTGATCAAACAGTTTCGAACTGATTGAAGGTGCAAAGATTCAAGACCGTTTAAGGTCTAACGGTCTTCAGACCATTTGGAGGTTTGGACAAGACCGTTTGAAGGTCAATTGGTCCAAGATCGTTTGAAGGTCAAGTAAGCTCAAGACCGTTTGAAGGTACAATTGGTCCAAGATCGATTGAGGGTCCAATTGGTTCAAATCATGTAATTACTAATAACCCCATAAGTAATTGAAGAGTATCTCAAGTTGATTTCAATGGAAGTACCTATAAAGTACTTAGGTGATTGGTACATTTAGAGTGATTATCACTTTATGACTATGAAGGTAATAAATTCAATGCACTATGATAAGCATAGGTGCATGTACTTAGTGAAAGGTTAAGTCAACTGAATAACGTATGATGGTGAGGTGTGTTCCTAGTACATGGAACAATGATAAATACTTAAGTAATGCTATGTGCTCCAAGATATGTGGAAACACTGAATTAGGTTTTGGATTAATAAGGTAATTATAAAACTCTAATCAATGAAGAATAGAAACCATAATCATTAAAGAAAATTACAATTCATAAGTTTATTTGAATACTCATGAAGGTATGAAGTAATTCTAGACATGTGGAACAATGAGTTAAGTTTTGGATATTAATTGTAATATCAATTCATTCTCCAAGATGCATGGAGTTTGAAATTAAGGTTTGATCTTGGATAATGTGATTATGAAACCCTAATCAAGAAAGATGGGAAACCCTAACCCTAATTTTGGTAATGGGTTAAGAAACCCTAATTAAAATGAAATAGGAGACCCTAATCCTAATATAGGGTGATGTTATGTGAAACCCTAATATAGGGTGATGTTATGTGCAACCCTAATATATGGTGATGTTATGTGAAACCCTAATGTAGGGTGATGTTATGTGAAACCCTAATGTAGGGTAATTTATGTGAAACCCTAATGTAGGGTGATGTTATGTGAAAGCCTAATGTAGGGTGATGTTATGTGAAACCCTAATATAGGGTGATGTTATGTGAAACCTTAATGTAGGGTGATGTTATGTGAAACCCTAATGTAGGGTAATGTTATGTGAAACCCTAATGTAGGGTGATGTCATGTGAAACCCTAATGTAGGGTGATGCTATGTGAAACCCTAATATAGGGTGATGTTATGTGAAACCCTAATGTAGGGTGATGTTATGTGAAACCCTAATTAATGTAGGGTAATGTTATGTGAAACCCTAATGTAGGGTGATGTTATGTGAAACCCTAATTGATATGAAAAGAGAAACCCTAATTGAGATAAAATGGGAAACCCTAATTCTAATGAGGGATTAGTGGTGTTATCTCTGTATGGCATGATGTTGATATGTGATTGTTATGATTGCTGACATGTATACTAACCATGCTGGTATCATGAGAATGATGACCATAGCCAGGTATGAGCTATGATGTTTTATTTGTTGAAAATATTTAATGAGCCTTGTGAGTTATATGATGAATTGTTTCCTAGTGAGAGGTGACAGGATGTGTAATGGCCTTGTGAACCATGTGAATGAATTGTTGCCTAGTGAGAGGTGACAAGATGTGTAATGGCCTTGTGAGCAATGTGAATGAATTGTTGCCTAGTGAGAGGTGACAAGATGTGTAATGGCCTTGTGAGCCATGTGAATGAATTGTTGCCTAGTGAGAGGTGACAAGATGTGTAATGGCCTTGTGAGCCATGTGAATGAATTGTTGCCTAATGAGAGGTGACAAGATGTGCAATGGCCTTGTGATGCCATGTGAATGAATTATTGCCTAGTGAGAGGTGACAAGTTGTTTAATGGGCTTTGTGAACTATGTGAGATGCTTGTGTAACAAGTATCATGAATACCCTGGTCAGATGACCTGGAGGTAATAGTTACCTGATAAGTGGTAACAATGTTCTGTGATGAACTAAGGGTTTGAATACCCAGATCCATTAATTATGATAATGATGATGTGAAGGGATGAGAATTCTCAGTAATGTGATAAGGGACTGAGATCCCAAGTATCATGTGTTTTAATGATTTGAAAGTACTTGATAGATGTATTATGCCTTTCTTTGTAGCATCTATTATAATAATTCTTGTTTGAACTTGATTGATGCTAAAAGATGTGATAATGCACTTAATTAATCAAGTGGAATCTTATCATGTAGTGCCCTGACCATATATCCATCAGCGTCAGGATTTGCTGAATGGTGAAACAGGTTGCTCCACGGCATAACCCAGAATGCATACTTTTGAGTATGTGGGGGTGATGGGCATGAATATCCTTACACCCTAATGTGGGGTTGATGTGAGATAAACATGAGATCTCTCAATCCTTCATTATATGTGCCGGGATGGATGTATCATGAATCTCCCGATGATGATTAATGCCAGATCGATGTGAGATAAATATGAAATCTCTAGATTGCGAAGAGAGTGCATCTGCCACTGTAGCTCTATAGCGAAGTTGCCACTATACCCTGGAAAGATATTTAGCAATGACACTAGATTGTCCTGCATGTGTTCTCGCACTAACCGAGACAGATGAGGTCATGGAGTTTGGCTCTTCCATTGACCTAGGTATAGAACTGATGATTTACGCCATCGTGGTCGATTGGAGTATGAGCGGTATACCTCATCTCCTCAGGGCATAAATGTGATTGTAAAATGTAATTAGCCGTATAGCATGTTTACTTAAGGATTGAATATGGAAAATCATCGGTTGATTTTACATTTCTTTTATGCATCCTTAGTGGATAGATGTTATTTATGTTTCTTTACATTCCTTGAAAAGCAGATAGATGATCTATAAACTCTACAATGGGTAGATGCAATGCTCTCCTTAAGAGAGGAGATTATCTTATTTTGTTCATACAATGATTAGTACTGCATGTTAATATAAAAGAACCCTTGCTCAGTTTTATAATGTTTATCTGCAATAATAATGTTTCTGGAGGAGAGTTATATCTCTTATTGGTACAATTTCAATTGTCTCACCCCCCGTGATCCAACATTTTTAGGTGGACGCGGACGAGGAGGTAGAAACCATACAGCAGGGGAAGAACAGTAGAATCAAGGACAGCAGTAACATCTCAGGTGGAGATACTGACTGTCGTGTCTTGTAGATATGAGTCCTATGTGTCGTCTCTATACTCACAGGTCCTTGGAGTCAGTAGTTAGTGCTTTTATGATCGATCTGAGATTTTGGCATTGAATTCCTTGAGGTTTTATGTTGCTTCTGTGTAGATTTAACCGAGTAATTGTTGTATGTAATCTTTGAGAAGAGAAGGTACATGGTATGTACTTTGTAGACCAGAATGTATATATTACTTTGGTTCTTGTTATCATAGTTTCCTGAAATGGATCTCTTTGTAAAAGGTTTTAATTTTTAGTGATTTTTGTTAATCCGTTGCTAATATTTTCTTCCGCATTAATCATTATCCGATGTTTGGGGTCTGTCGTCACAATTTAGTGGTATCATAGCTTAAGGTTCACTGAGTCTACAGAGACATAGGATTAAGGTCGTTGAGTTTGTCCTAGTGTCTTCCAGTTTATCTGATAGTGACTTCTGCTCTTAGGAGAAGAAGTAAAGCTTGAAGATGGCTAGATCACATGAAGAACATGCTGCTGAAAGCAGTGTTGTTGCACCAACAGAAGGTGCAAGGGACCAGGCAAGAGAAGAACGATTGCTTGAGAATCCCCAAGATAACCCAACTATAATAAGGAATCTTTCTTTTGATATCATTGTTGGGAAATTTAGGATAGAAATGATACGTTTAATGGATTTGGTGTTAGCAACAAAACCCAGATTACCAACCCCCGATGATGAAGTTTTAGACTCCAACAGGATTCTTGCTCAACATCAACATGTTGGAACAATGAATAATGATGAAAGGAATAGGTTACAACCTGAAATCAGGGTTTGCTACAGGTGTAGGCAGCCTGGGCATATCAAAAGAGATTGTCCAGAAAAGGATAATGAGGAAAGAATTAAGAAAAGGCCTATCCAAACTCAGGAACAGAGGCCTAGTGGTTTCAAATAGGGGAAATTTTTGGTACCCCCGATACAACCAGTGTCTAGTGCACTAGGGAAATGGATACCCAGAAAGGGTAAAGGGCCTTTTAGACTATATCAAGAGAATAGAATCTGTCACCAGTGCAG
Organism: Alisma plantago-aquatica; assembly: GCA_963693085.1. Lineage (NCBI taxonomy): Eukaryota > Viridiplantae > Streptophyta > Magnoliopsida > Alismatales > Alismataceae > Alisma > Alisma plantago-aquatica. The sequence goes on from OY856411.1 coordinate 977,596,980, forward strand.
ACAGGTAGGACATCTAGCAAGGGATTGTCCAGTTGGAAACACAATGATGACCCAACCACTAAGGCAGAGTCAGCATAACCCTCAAAGGCAATGGTCTAGTTGTGGCATTCGAGGACATAGACAGATGTTCTGAGCAGGTCCATCTGCACCGAGCAATAGAGAACAACGTTGGAATCAGGCAATGACAAGATTCTATGAAACAAATCAGCCTTAGGCAATAAATAAACTACGAGATGAGACAGGTCAGATGAAACAGTTTCATTCAGATATATCATTTTATGATGCTATGTGTTTAAATATAAGAAAGTAGTTGTTTTTTAGCTTCCTTTGACTAGTCATATGAGGACACAAGGAAGATGAGGACTTATATTTTACTCAATATTCATTTAAATGCTTTATAATTTCTCTTATCTTTGTGAAAAGGGGATAAGATATATATGTGATTCCTGGAGGAAATCCAGGAATGATAAGTCCTATGTTTTAGATGATATGAAAAGTAAGGAATATGATAGTAAATAAAGTGCATACTACCTAATCTCAGTTCTTGTATACCCTGGCCAGGTATTCAACTATTGGAGATAGGGCAAGTATGGAACTCTTAGATTGTTATCTTTCTGATTACTCTGATCAAGTAGTCATTCTGAGACAATCTAGTGAGTATAATGAAACTAAAAATGGTATGGACATTTGCATCATATACTAAGTGCATTAAATGGAATCTGAGATGATCTCAGATCAATCTGTATGTATGAATAAATGAAAAGTATAATCCTCATGATAAGAGAATGAGAACAAGGGAGATGATCATTGTCTAATAAAGCATGTGTGAAAAGTAAAGATCTTTTCCCATGATGTGGAAATGGGAAATGTGATAAAATCACAAAATGTTCATAAACATGTTAGATAATAATAAAGAAATGAGTAATGACATGTAATCATTCTTATAATTCCTATGCTGATAGCAAGGAACCTAGGATGAAACAAGAGTAAATGACTCATGAACATTTGAAAGTTCATGCTATAATTAGAAGAGATGATAATCCCTTCTCTTTGATAAACAACCCTGGTGATGATGGGGTGGTAAGAGGAATATGTTTCTTTGTGTTCTCTCCTTTTAGGGACATGGCAATCAAGTGAGTATTATGATACTTGATGTGCATGGATTAGAAATAATCCATTGATGGATACTTAGAAAAGTATCAATTTGTCTTGGACTTTGGTTCCAAAGCAAAGATATGTGTAATAAATAATGTCCCAAAGATGAAAGAAAGATCATTTTATATGTGAGGCTCTGGTAAAAACAAAAGAGAAATGGGAATGATGGGAATGTGATGTGTTTTCGACACATGTGATGGATACCAAGGTAAGAGATTCTGGTATCTAAGAAGTATCAGGTGATATGGCAAAGCAAAAACATAACTCCTAATTAAGATGATTAATGTTGGTTACCTGGAATGGCCAACTGTGAAATCAGTCTAATTACATAAAATAGTATGGACATCACATGTTAGGGGTTTATGCTCTGCATAAACATAACATCATAAGAATGTACTAATTGAAGGAATAATTGTAAAATCATTGTGAAAAAAGCTTATCAAGCTAAAAATAATTCCTCAGAATACCCCTCTCTATATTTGTTAAGGAAACATATACATAAAATCTAAAGATAACTCTAAGATAAGTTCTTAATTGATAAGTAACCCCCCCCCTTATGAAAAGAGTATGTACAACTAATGAGATAGTTGGTACAATTAGTAAGAAAATTTAGTGTTGTGTCAGTAGATTGGATGGCACAACAGATGTATGGTAATACTTGTAGTCCCAAGTGGGTGACAGAACGTAACTCTAGTCTTTCCTTGAAAGTGAAATGCTAAACTAAATAAGGAGTATGGGAGACTCCCATGTCACATAAAATTGTAAGTTAAGAAAGGTGACAAATCAGTGAGGTTTGACACCTGAGTTAAATAAGGTATGTATAATGTTTCTCTGACTAAGAAAAGTATTATCTGACACAGAGTTGACTCTACAGTCAATAATGAAAAGGACAGTGGAGTATGTATCCTATGTGACCGATTCTATGATAACCTTGTGTGGAAGAAATTCGTGTTGATCAAAATTTTATGGCATATCCATGACATTAAGATGTTATGTGGAGACCTGATGATATAGTGAATGAATAATATTTGTCTCCCTATACCAGGGATTTTGGGGACGAAATCCTTGTTAGGGGTTTATAATTTGTAACGACCCTAACTTGGGTTATGAGGTAACCCTATTTGTTTTGGCTAAATAAGTTTCTTAGCACTTTACTATAATCCTCTAAGGTGTTTTGTTATCATGTGACACACTTATGTTCCAAGTTTGGTCTTGATTGAATGATGTTTGAGCAATGTTCCTTTGTTTTGGACCAAAGTGCAATTTACCCAAGTTGAGGGGTTATATTGCAATATTTCATATGTTGAACATGCCTCATGTGTTTTAGAATCATTATAGAGAGAATTATTCAAGGTGGTGGCTGGTGGAAATCCCAAATTCCAAGTTTAAACTTGTTTGAATAATGTTGAAACAATATTTGCTTGTTTTGGACTAAAGTGCAATTTACCCAATTTAAGGGGGTTACCTTGCAGATGTTACATGATAAATGTTCCTCAAGTGTTATATCATCATAAGTATGAGAATGATGTTGAGTTATGGCTTCCACAAGCCTAAGTTCCAAGAAGGAGCTTGTTTGAGTAATGCTTGTGTATTGAATGCTAGTTTTGGTGTAATTTGCAATTTACCCAAAACCTAAGGTTGGATATGTAAAATACCACCTCTATTATGTCCCTACTGTTTCTTGGTATCAATTAGATAAAATAAAAAGAAATGGGCATCTTGTTTGAATTACTTTTGAGGAGAGATAATCTTGATAATAAAATAATCAAGAGTTAAGCATAATTAAAACCCTAATTTATTTTGTAGCAAAAATAAATATATTAATTGAAGTTCCCATCAACTAAAAAGGCTGTGGTTGAAATCATATAGTGCAAGGAAGTCCAAATTCCTTGAGTTGCATCGAAATATCCTAAGTAATGAAGAAATCCACTCACATTTGTTAATTAAAATGTAATGTCCACTAAAAATGGATACTAGTATTATATGATTTAAGGTGCATAAGGTGGTTGCTTTTGATTCAAGTATAAACGAGAGGTTATTGAGGAAGAAAGAAAGATGGCTTCTAAGGCAAGAAAGGGAGGGGGCATGTGGCAAGAAAATGGATGAAATTCCTTCTACTTTCTCTCTCCTAGAAAATCAATTACATATATTCGATTTTCTCCTTACTTGAAAGACCATTTTGCAAACCACTTTCTTTCCTTGATTTGGCCGATGACCAAGGATCTTAGGAACAGGAGGAAAATGTTCCCCAAGCTGAAGGTAATCTCCATGATCATCTTCAACCTTGAATTGATGGTTGAAATCAGATTTCAACATTGATTTTCTTCTCTCTTCTATCTGATGCTCAACCTTGGCCATCTTTTACATCCAAAGAGTTGGAAACGAACCTTGGATAGTTGAAGGAGATTATCTCACCATTAGAGACGTGAATCTTGAATCTTTGAAGATACTTTGAAGGCGGGTTATATAACTTGAACCCATTAATGTTATTATTGATTTCAATTCCTTATCATATGTTGATCTCTAATTTCTTCTTGAACAATTGCTAAATTCCTCATATATATGATAATAGAAATCAAAGGTCTGAAGCTTGATGATGATGACAACATCTTAGCATACACCTCAAGAAATATCATGAGAAAATGGTTTCAATTTTGTGATGGTCAAACGTTTTCAAACCGTTAGAGACCAAACGGTTTCAAACCATTTGGTGACCAAACGGTTTCAAAACCGTTAGAGATTAAATGGTTTCAAACCGTTAGAGACTAAACGGTTTCAATGGATTCAAGGATCAATTGGTTTCATGATCTAATAACTTCAAATAATCAAATTCAATTGATTTCAAAACCCTATCTCAATTGGTTTCAAACCCCTAGGTCAATTGATGACAAAACCCTAATTTAAGGTTAAACGGTTTCAAGTTATTGTGACCAAACGGTCTCAAATTGTTTGAGGACCAATCGGTCTCAACCCGTTTTAGGACCAAACGGTCTCAAATCATTTAGGGTAAATTAATATTCAAATCAAACGGTCTCAAACCGTTTAGGGTTAAACATTTTCAAATTGATTTGATCAAACGGTTTCAAACTGATTGAAGGTGCAAAGATTCAAGACCGTTTGAGGTATAACGGTCTTTAGACTGTTTGGAGGTTTGGACAAGACCGTTTGAAGGTCAGTTGGTCCAAGACCATTTCAAGATCAATTGGTCTAAGACCGTTTGGAGGTTTGGTTCAAGACCGTTTGAAGGTCAAGTAACTTCAAGACCGTTTGAAGGTCAAGTAACCTCAAGACCGTTTGAAGGTCAAGTAACCTCAAGACCGTTTGAAGGTGCAATTGGTCCAAGATTGATTGAGGGTCCAATTGGTTCAAATCATGTAAGTACTAATAACCCCATAAGTGGTTGAAGTGTATCTCAAGTTGATTTCAATGGAAGTACCTCTAAAGTACTTAGGTGATTAGTACATTTAGAGTGATTATCACTTGATGCCTATGAAGGTAATAAATTCAATGCACTATGATAAGAATAGGTGCATGTACTTAGTGAAAGGTTAAGTCAACTGAATAAGGTATGATGGTGAGGTGTGTTCCTAGTACATGGAACAATGATAAATACTTAAGTAATGCTATGTGCTCCAAGATATGTTGAAATACTGACTTAGGGTTTATATTAATAAGGTAATTATAAAACTCTAATCAATGAAGAATGGAAACCATAATCCATAAAGAAAATTACAATTCATAAGTTTATTTGAATACTCATGAAGGTATGGAGTAATTCTAGACATGTGGAACAATGAGTTAAGTTTTGGATATTAATTGTAATATCAATGTATTCTCCAAGATGCATGGAGTTTGAAATTAAGGTTTGATTTTGGATAATGTGATTATGAAACCTTAATCAAGAAAGATGGGAAACCCTAACCCTAATTTTGGTAATGGGTTAAGAAACCCTAATGGAAATGAAATAGGAGACCCTAATCCTAATATAGGGTGATGTTATGTGAAACCCTAATATAGGGTGATGTTATGTGAAACCCTAATATAGGGTGATGTTATGTGAAACCCTAATATAGGGTGATGTTATGTGAAACCCTAATGTAGGGTGATGTTATGTGAAACCCTAATGTAGGGTAATGTTATGTGAAACCCTAATGTGGGGTGATGTTATGTGAAACCCTAATGTAGGGTGATGTTATGTGAAACCCTAATATAGGGTGATGTTATGTGAAACCCTAATGTAGGGTGATGTTATGTGAAACCCTAATGTAGGGTAATGTTATGTGAAACCCTAATGTAGGGTGATGTTATGTGAAACCCTAATGTAGGGTGGTGTTATGTGAAACCCTAATGTAGGGTGATGTTATGTGAAACCATAATGTAGGGTGATGTTATGTGAAACCCTAATGTAGGGTAATGTTATGTGAAACCCTAATGTAGGGTGATGTTATATGAAACCCTAATTGATATGAAAAGAGAAACCCTAATTGAGATAAAATGGGAAACCCAAATTCTAATGAGGGATCAGTGGTGTTATCTCTGTATGGCATGATGTTGATATGTGATTATTATGATTGCTGACATGTATACTAACCATGCAGGTATCATGAGAATGATGACCATAGCCAGGTATGAGCTATGATGTTATATTTGTTGAAAATATTTAATGAGCCTTGTGAGTTATATGATGAATTGTTTCCTAGTGAGAGGTGACAGGATGTGTAATGGCCTTGTGAGACATGTGAATGAATTGTTGCCTAGTGAGAGGTGAAAAGATGTGTAATGGCCTTGTGAGCCATGTGAATGAATTGTTTCCTAGTGAGAGGTGACAAGATGTGTAATGGCCTTGTGAGCCATGTGAATGAATTTTTGCCTGGTGAGAGGTGACAAGATGTGTAATGGCCTTGTGATGCCATGTGAATGAATTGTTGCCTAGTGAGAGGTGACAATATGTTTAATGGGCTTTGTGAACTATGTGAGATGTGTGTGTAACAAGTATCATGAATACCCTGGTCAGATGACCTAGAGGTAATAGTTACCTGATAAGTGGTACTAGTGTTCTGTGATGAACTAAGGGTTTTAATACCCAGATCCAGTAATTATGATAATGATGATGTGAAGGGATGATAATTCCCAGTAATGTGATAAGGGACTGAGATCCCAAGTATCATGTGCTTTAATGATTTGAAAGTACTTGATAGATGTATTACGCCTTTCTATGTAGCATTTGTTATAATAATTCTTTTTGAACTTGATTGATGCTAAAAGATATGGTAATGCACTTAATTAATCAAGTGGAATCTTATCATGTAGTGCCCTGACCATAGATCCATCAGCGTCAGGATTTGCTGAATGGTGAAACGGGTTGCTCCGCAGCATAACCTGGAATGCATACTTTTGAGTATGTGGGGGTGATGGGTGTGAATATCCTTACGCCCTAATGTGGGGTTGACGTGAGATAAACACGAGATCTCTCAAACCTTCATTATATGTGTTAATATGGTAGTATCACGAATCTCCCAATGATGATTAATGCCAGATCGATGTGAGATAAACATGAAATCTCTCGATTACGAAGAGATTACAGTCGCCGTTGTATCTCTATAGTGAAGTTGCCAGTATACCCTGGAAAGCTATTTAGTAGTGACACTAGATTGTCCTACATGTGGTCTCACACTGACCGAGATAGATGAGGTCATGGAGTCTGGCTCTTCCATTAACCTAGGTATGGAACCGATGCTTTATGCCATCGTGTTTGGTTGGAGTATGAGCGGTATACCTCATCTCCTCAGGGCATAAATGTGATTGTAAAATGTAATTAGCAGTATATTATGTTTGCTTAAGGATTGAATACGGAAAATCATCGGCTGATGTTACATTTCTTTTATGCATCCTTAGTGGATAGATGTTATTTATGTTTCTTTACATTCCTTGTAAAGCAGATAGATGATCTATAAACTCTACCATGGGTAGATGCAATGTTCTCCTTAAGAGAGGAGATTATCTTATTTTGTTCATACAATGATTAATACTGCATGTTAATATAAAAGAACCCCTGCTTGGTTTTATAATGTTTATCTACAATAATAATGTTTGTGGCGGAGAGTTATATCTCTCGTTGGGACAATTTCAATTGTCTCACCCCCGTGGGATCCAACATTTTTAGGTGGACGTAGATGAGGAGGTAGAAACCATACAGTAGGGGAAGAACAGCAGAATTAGGGAAAGCAGTAACATCTATGGTGGAGATACTGACTGTCATGTCTTGTAGATATGAGTCCTATGTGTCGTCTCTATACTCTCAGGTCCTTGGAGTCAGTAGTTAGTGCTTTTATGATCGATCTGAGATTTTGGCATTGAATGCTTCGAGGTTTTATGTTGCTTCTGTATAGATTTCATAGAGAAACTGTTGTATGTAATCCTCAAGAAGAGAAGGTACATGGTATGTACTTTGTGGACCAGAATGTATATATTACTTTGGTTCTTGTTATCAGAGTTTCCTAAAATGGATCTCTTTATAAAAGGTTTTAATTTTTAGTGATTTTTGTTAATCTGCTGCTAATGTTTTCTTCCGCATTAATCATTATCTGTTGCTTGGGGTGTGTCGTCACATATATGAATATACAATTGGAGTCATGAAAGTATCCCCTTCCGGTGTCGGAAACTTGCATGAGTAGATATCCCTATAAGCTCAATGTCTCATTACTTACGGATCATCTATCTGCTACTTTGGAGACTTTCCATCAGAAGTTCTTATCATGGTGTCAACCAAAGCTAACTGATATTCAAATCTTAAATGTTGAAGCTCTCACGGTAAAAGATTATAATAAAACACATAAAGTGGGTGATCAATTCACAAAACATGCAGTAAATGATTAGCTATGAATTAAATGAGTTCATACAAGAGTTAGAATATGAATGAAATTGCAAGAAACAGGTAGTGGGGCTAGTCCCCACACCCCAGTGAAAAACTACTCCCTCAACATGGCAAGATTAATATCACTAGAAGAGGAGGGCATCATCACAATCATGATGGAAACAAATCAGTCTTGGTGTGGTGTGTGATGGCAGACTTCCTTCCTTCTTTCTCCTTCAGGTATTAACCCTGACTTGTAGTAGAAGTAGGTGGATGAACAGTGGCTCAAAGGAGAGATCAATTGCCCGAGGTAGGAAATTGATGGCTTGGAATTGTGGATGAAAGAGATTTTTCAATCTATGCTCGAGGTCGATAGATTTCGCCAAGATAGGTTGATAGGTGTCATCCTTACTCTGATCTCAGCGGTAGCCTTTCGGCATGTTCTGTCTCTAGAAAATCTGAGATGATTTGTACGGTTGAGTTGGGAGCCTATTTATATGGTCGAGGTTTTTGACCTCTTTCCATCTGTGTTGACGATTGGCTGTCGATCGACAAGTGTTGATGCTTGAACTTCCTTTCGTCGGTCTTGGAGTTCGATAGGTCTGTCGACTTTAAGGGTCAACAAGATTGTCGGTTGAAGTTGTGGTTGTCGATGAGAGTGTTGACAACATCGTCGACCGATGGGATGATTTCTTGTCGGCTGTTGGTCGATGTTGATGTTGAACACATGATAGATCGACTGAGGTGTTGACCCGGATTATCAATAAATTGTATGTCGACCTTCTATATGTCGACATGGTGGATTGATGGATCTGTCGACCTTTATCATCACCGAGTTTGAGTGTCATTCCTCTTGGATTTCATCTAGGGAGGATGATGAGGCTGTCAAGCTTTTGTATATCTTGATTGTTCATTAATTTTAATGTTGATTGATATGTTGATCGAAAGGTCGAATTTTTTGTTGGACACAAAATTTTGTATCGTCTGCCTTATGGAAGTGGAAAAATCTATTTCAGTCTGGGGCGCTGCCCCACACCCCACAAGAGGTGTCCTCCTCTCGACTCCCCCACATTGACGGGTAGTAGGACCCCTTAGGAAAACTTATTGTAGAGTGAAAAAATTCAAAACCTGCAAAGGGAGTCAAGAGAAGTATCAAATTCCTACAAATTATCATAAAATCTTAAGTAGATCAAAACAAAGCTATTCTTGAATAAAATTAAGCTATATGAATATTAAACTAGACTAATAATGCAGCTAAGACTGGGATGAATATGCATTCATCATCTATCAAGCCAAGTTGTTCCCGAGAACATCTCCCGATGAGAGCAACAGACACTCAAGCATTGAGTTGCTCAGTTTGTTCTAGGGGCAGGACAGCTATATCACAAATCTTACAACCATACTCTCCTTCAATGCATCGACAAGATAGAAGTTGAATCTCTAATGAAGGAAGTTCATGTCAGGTTATGCGGCACGCACATGAATTGAGTTATGATGGACAAAAAGATACAACCCTTGGGATACTACTGGAACACCATGGAAACATATTGTTGCCAATTTGTTCACAAATTTTGATCCTGTCAAATCCATGGAGACTATAACCATTTGCCTATAAATCAGCTCTACAACATGACCATGCTTTCCCCATTCTCATATTTGGGCATCAACATGATTGGCAAGATCAACCCTAAGGCATCAAATGGCAATTGCTCCATCCTTTTTGCAATTGATTACTTTATCAAATGGGTTGAGGTAGTGTCCATCACCAACACATCATCTAAACAAGCCATCAAGTTCCTCAAGAACAACATCATAATCCGATACGAGATACCACACAAGATCATTTATAATAATGGAATGAACTTCATTTCCCAAACTATCAAGAAGTAATTGAGATGTTTGTGAATCAAACATCATTGAATGTCACCTTACCAACCACAGTTGAGAAGAGTTGTGGAAGTTGCTAATAAAAATATGATCAAGATTCTTAAGAAGGCCATCACTTCTCATGACAACTGGCATGAACACCTTCCAATGGCTTTATGGGCTTACTGCACTTTGATAAGAACTTTGACATGGGATAAGCCATACTCCCTAGTGTACGGTATGGAATCACTCATGTCAGTCAAAATGCAGATCCCTTTGCTTTGCATACTACGAGAAGCAGACGCCCCAGAGACTGAAAGTCTTCAACACTAATTTCACACTCTCAACATTCTTGAAGAATGACGCGCAAAATCCTTACATAATGCACAGTCATATCAAGGAAGAACGGATCAAGAATTCAACAAGAATTTTTGACATCGTAGCTTTCAAAAGGGTGATCCACTATTGAAAGTCAACTAGAATATTAATTACATGGGCAAGTTCAACCCTAAATGAAAGAGATTTATACATCATCCATGACATCTACAACTAGTGTAGATTGCACCTAAAGGATATGGATAGAGATATTCATCTTCATCACACAAATGTCATCCTCGTCAAACACTACTATTGTTGATCAAACTATTGAAATGAGCAAACCTCTAGCAGAAAGCCATGTAATGCAGACAAAATCTCCCATTTTTTTGAGAAAACAACTAAAATCTACTTAACACCTAACCGCGTACAACCAAACACTCTAAAGAGGAAAGGTCAAAGTAGAATCTAGGGCCTAGAACAAAGGAGTACAATTGTTGTCTTAAGGCCTCAATGATTTTACAACCTAAAAGTATCTCCTTAAAATAGCTTTCTCCCAAATCAACACACAAAATTTCACAACTCTGGCTCAAGCTAGGAGAATCCCCATGATCAAAACACAAAGGTGACAAAACATGTGAGTCCCCTAACACAAGTCAAATTCGATTTGTAAAATTGAAATTTTGACATCTATACCCGGGGTGATGCCATAGAGTTTACATATATTGGGGTTAACCTAAAAAGGGAAGGACTGTTGGAAAAGGGTAAAAATTGAAATTTTCTTGTGGCTACTCTCACCTCCCTATGACAAAGAGGTGGAACCAAGCTCTACATGTACTGATTCAGGAGTCATGGGATGGGAAACCCTCACTAAGCAAACCCCATTCATTCCTCACAGAACCCTTTGCTCTCATACTAAGGCCCTGAGCATCAATGTCAAAACAAAAGACTTTAAAATAAAAAGACTCGTAATTAAGGGACATCACAAAAGAAAAAACTAGAAAGCCCTTTAAATAGGAGGACACATGCTAGTGTTCAATCGCTACTCTAAGACATGTCAGGAGTAAAATCCCATCGTGGTGTCTCTGACATTTGGCACCTTGGCCCAACTGGGTAGGGATTCACCACTTATAAGACTGTTACATGGCATGGTTTTAGGTCTTAGAGTGACATTTAGGTCCAATAGAGATTCTTTCATCTTTCTCCCGTAGGATGAGGGTCCTCCTGTGATAGAAAAGATCATGAACATTCAAGAGGAGGAAACACCTATTAGATTAGTATGAGAGGTAGCTTAAAGTGCTTAGGGTTTTAATCTTCCAACTTCATGCAAGAATGTAGATGAGGAGGAGGTAATTCCCAACATATGAAAATCTATATCTATCCCTAAAGGCCTAAAATGCATAAACATGAGTTACAGACTGTCCTGATTGGATGACTTTTCAGAAAAGGAACTCATAGCCACATGCACTTCATGGATTTTGTCCGACACATATTTTTGAAGCATCATGGAAGGAATACCCAGTCAGTGTTTTGCTTCATGAATTAAAGACTTTTTATTCTAAAAATAAAAACATTTCAAAACTTTGGCTTCTCATGCGACTAAACAAAAATAAGAATATAAAAAGAGGCACCATCGTGATTCTTCACGAGGATCGCAAGCCACCACCACTGAAGGTGCATATGCAAGCCACACCACGTACTCAAACAAGAATTCCCGACCCACTAGGAAGGAGTCTTGGGTCAATCTCTTTTTTTGCAAACACATTTCTACCACCTTCTCATGAACTTTTGGAGAATCTAGCATTAGTTTCTTGAAAATGGAGGAAGAGATTCAACTTGATACATACACTGTCGATGACAATTGAACTACCACAACACTAACATAGGGTAGTATGCAACGCAACCCTCTAGACCAGGTAAGATGATCAACCATTGAAAAGCATGCATGGCCAAACCGCATGCAGAATTATCAAGGTGAGACTTCATCCATCCTTAGTGAACATTTGCAGTCTTCAAACCAGAAAGCCAATGAGGCAGGTCTCTAGGCTATTGAAGGGGCTGATCTACTAGAATATGCTTTGACAGAAACTCCTTTGGCATTCTATAATGGACTCCCTCAATGTAGTAGGACTGATGTACATTCCCGGATACATCTCCAAAACCTGGAAGGGTCCCCTTATCTTTCGTGTCAGTTGTGTTTCATCTAAGAACATATACAGGTCAACCAGTATCAAAGGAATAATGAATTCCCTTCTTCATAGACAAGCCTGAATCTAGAAGCAGCACTCATCACCTGTATGATAGTCACTTTAAAGAACAACTCTGTCGGGAATCTCGGGATGATCAAAGTATATACCCGCAGGTGAAACATATCAGAGAAGCCGCATCAAGGCATACCTCACTCTTAAATGACTCCCACAGGGAGCCCGTCTGAATGAAGTTGTTTGCATCAGTCAACCACCAAGCTACTTGGGATTTATTCACACTAAGAAGATTCCCCATCTTAGCGGTCCAGCTCGATATCCTAGACCCCACATGCCATCGGTCATGTAGAGGAAGTCAGGTGATCTTAGCCACATCCTCTAAGGTGGGAGTCACAATGACATCACCAAAATGGAAGGTATGCCTCAAAGGATCCCAGAAGTAGATCGCCGTAGACATCAACTCCCTTTCCACAAGGATGTATTCCAGATGATGAAGATGATGGATCATGCCAAAACTTGCCAACTCGACTTCTTCAGTCTCGGAAAGATTTGTGATACAATGGTGTAACAAAGACAAGTTGATGTGTGGACTCCACAAGAGTAGGATCTCCTAGATTTCCTTTTCTTCCATAACCCTAAGTTGTAGGAGACAGGATATGCTTACAGAATGAGGGGTACAACTCTATTTATAGGGAAAACTCATCTATGGAAATGGGACTCCATGTTCTTTTCCCTAATGGAATCAAACTACATCCATAGACAATGACAAATAACATCTCGAGACAAGTAGGACTTTGAGTCTAGGCTGGTGAATCAACAAGATCTGCATCTAATATCAACACAATGATTGAGGAAATTTGTCAATCAACAAAGCATCTTCCAAAGATCAAGCTCAAAAATTAGATCCGGAATCAAAGATCACAAAACCTCACAAATTATTTTAAACCTGAACCATCAAATTTTTATTTAAAATTTAAAAGAGTTGATACCAGCATGAATGATACATGTTTTTTATTGTAGAAAAGGAAAATAATCAAAGAGGAAGATGCAAAAGACAAGTATCTACTTCTTTAGCTTCTTCTTCTGCCATCTAGTCAAATTCTCGACCAAAGGTCGATGATCCATGGAAGAAGTCCCAGAAGAATGACGCTCACTATTCGTGTCTATGAAAATTCCACTAGTTGACCACCGGTGACAAAAAGAGGAGCTCCCAGAAGTCACCTCGACAACTAAGACAACATATCTAGACTAACAGGAGTCTATCCCCACAACATCTGAAGGATGGTCTACATTTTAAATGAGGATGTTCGAAGGAAAGCCCATGCATCAGAAGATCCTCTAAAATGTTAATTATGCCCATAGCCTCATGGGACACTCGAGCCGAATAGTCCTCCCATAGTATCAAAAGCCTCACCATATACACGAAGGATGAGGTCTAGATAAAGTCACCTGAGAACTGACATGAACCTCAAATGTCAAAATCTCCATGGGGCCACAACTTGGGAAGTCATCAAAGCCACAAATATCAACTGGTGGACAGACACTGAAATTGCCTCAAGTGACAGTAGTGCCTCAAGAGGGGGTGGATGACAAAACTCATACCCCTAATCATCATGCTCCTTAGCCAAATCATGATTGATCACCTGTAAGAAAATACATGTCAAAGAATATGCAAGTAGGAACAAAAGAAACATCAGACTCAGACACTCACTATAAGAGCATGATGGATCCAATCATACTCCTCTCTAGAAAAGAGAATGGGTTGACCATGTGTGTATAGAATCCCAGGTACTAATCATGTGTCATCTACCCAGACATCATCTCCCAAGCATCCTAATCAGAAGGGACCAACCCTAAAAAAGGGTCTAAAGGGATGTGCCAACCACCAGTCCACTGAAGAGTAGCACCCTTGCCCATACACAACATGCTCTCAGATGGAGACTCGAACTAGATTTGGAAAGCATCCAGAGTGAATGCCCAAAAGTATGTTGTACAAGAAGTGGCCTCCTTGCCAAACTAAAACTTGGAGAAGATCCTAAATTGGACCTAGGGAAAATATAGTAGTTGGATTCAACTAAAGTACAAATATACAATATATTATAATGATCAAACCTCAGCAATGTTCATGTATCTATATCGTCTCTCTACTACTCATATGACACCCTACTAGCATGACCAACTCAATGGCTACATGTAGGAAGAGAAGCATACAAATAGCCTTTTGGACCACTCAAAGTGATGGGTCTATGCAGCTGGAAGTGCTCATAATCCCACATCTATAAGAAAAGAAGTGTCAGAGTGAATCCTTTACTGTAGATATCTCAAACATTAAAATGCAAACAAATAGGTAAAAGCTTACTGAAATCAAGCCTATGAAGCCTCTGTAGCTTTTTGTATCTTTGACCATCTCTCATTTGAAGTCGTGCACAAGACATTTCAATAATTACATCAGCAGATGGGCATACACACTGCCACCCCAATCAAAGGAAGGAACTGTGTCCAGATCCAAAAGAAAGGAGATCCAACAGACATATTCTATATTCCCAAAATAATTGCTAAATAAGAAATGAGTGATCATGACAAACAAGAAAACCTGGACCCATAGGGTTGCATATAGTGGATCAATGGTACCCTATTGATCACCCTCATGAAATAAGATAGATCTCAACCAAGTGAACTTGACTTCCTACTTTGAGGCCATTTCAATATCTCTGGGGTTCACTCCTAGATTCCATATAGGAGGTAGCGACCCCACTCCTAACATTCAGGTAGAGAACTAATGGGAGTCCCACTAAACACTAACCCAGTAATCCTGACAAACTCACGGTGTGATCTCTAGATCATCGAATGTGAATTAAAAGTAGAAATGATCTATTTATGGTCCCACACTGACTAGTGCTCCCAAAGCTAGTTATCTCCAACAAATCCAGCTTCTCAGTCACCAGGCTCTCAAACAAGTAACACAACTAATTATAATGAGGATGCTAGTAAATATTTGACAATCCTAATCCCTAAAGAAATAAAGAAGGATAAATAACTCAAAATCATAACTACGTTGCAAAAATGCTCGATTCAAGCTTGGAAAAGTAGGAAGAAAACAATGAGGTGCAAATTTTCCAACTTATACCCCATCGCCATCCTGATGACCTCGATGATATAGATCCATACATAGCATGCCCAGATGATGGAAAAATCTCTCAGTAGGGAGTAGTTCCCCTTCGATCCTTCTTGCGCCTTATGACGCCTGCTCAAGGAAGACTTTAGCTAGAATATTCATAGAGCAGATGTAAGTGCAAATCAAAATGGCATATGCATATCATGGATACGCCTCCGCTTTCACACCATTAACATCATCTTGATCAAGAGGATACTCCTCATGCTAGTCACAAGCAACCATTTGCACCACATCAACGACAATCTCTAATGCTTTAAATAGCATCTCAGATCAGCTCGGTCGGACAAAGGACGACCAAGAAAATGACAAAAAGCAAATTTGATTGTATCACAAAATAGAACGTGCATCTAGGTCATTTCAAACTCCATACAGGGAAGAACTTTGGAAGACAAAAATCAAATCTCACCATCAAGGGTCGAAGTGGCCAAACCAAATTGCAAAAATGAAAGATATACCTTCCCCGAGATGGATGTAGGTGGAAACCTCACTGAAACATTGTCAGAGAGAATCATTGTAGGAATCTCGCTGCCACAACACTGTCAACTAGATCACGGGTCTAAAAATTGGTAGATCATTCTGATCTGCTAAATCTAAGCTGGCAGATCACCATGATCCTCTTGACCATCTTCTCTCTCCTCTTGTCACTTTCGCCACTCTGAAACACCCTAAGCTAATATTTGTAGTCGCTTGCAGAAGTAGAGAAGAAATGGGAAGGGTGCTCGACCCTCCTCCCATCCTCTTCTTTGAAACACACAAAAATTCAAAATTTTCAAATAAGTTCCTAGATTTTCAACATAATTTTTAGAATCCTGAAAAACTCAAAAAAACCATCAAAAATTGGTAAAAATTAGAATAGTTCATATATTGATCTAAAACAAAAAAAATCTTTTGTTCTTCCAAAATATTCACTAGAGTTGCCTATGATCAATCAGGGTCTAGTACTATAACCCTAAACTAATACAATGACACTTTTATTTCCCAATAAATCAAGGTCCTGGACTATGACCCTAAATAAATGCAAACACACTTCAACATGCAATCTTTCATAGTCATGTTAAACCATATCAAATCCCATTTATCTTTCCAGGGTCCTGAATCACAACTCTCAAATTGAGCCAGCACAAAGTTTTGCTTTTCGATAAGTTTGGGTCTTGGACCAAGAACTAAAACTAGAGTAGGAGCCTTTACGTAAACAAGATTGCATACCCTCTTTTGTCTCCCATCTGGGGTCTCTACTCACAACCAATGAATGGAATCTAGATGGCCTCTCAGTGCAAAACCTTTTGACTGATCCCAAATTATGACCATGGTTATTAGCTTTTCTTCTACACACATATCTTATGAAAAATATGGATCCTAACTTGAACTAGATTGTCAAACTCGCCTCATGACTCTTGGTTATGGCACAAATCTCAATTCAATCACACAAACATTCTGCCTTTTAAAAATTCTAGTCCTAACTCTAAATTGGTTGATTCTCAAAACAAAAACAAAACAAAAGATGCATAGGAAAGGGGATGAATACTATTTTTCTCCAAGATCTAGTTTTTGGGAAGAGCAGTTTTCACTATTTTTCAATGATTATAAACTCCTGATCATTCATGTCTCACTGAAAAACAATGGACAACATCTGGTTTGTTACATTTACCTTTTTCTCACTAAGCATAAGTTAGTGGGAGAATCAAGCATGCTGATTTCAAGAACTGAAGTAATGATGAGAGACACTTTTGCGGATGGTAAACCTCTTATGGACCATTAGACCTTAAGGGTAACAAATGATGGATTAGACACAGGAAACTACCTAGGTCATAGGTTGCCCTTACTCTAAAGAAATTATTTATTTCTAATCTTTTCCTCACTAATTTAGCTTTAGAAGGAAGCAACATCACACTCTCTTTCCACCCTCCATAAGGTTTGTCATAACATCTTTGACAAGGAAAACCTTTTTGGCCTTCCACAATCAAAAATGGGGGTCATACTTAGCTCAAGCTTGCAGTTCTCACTCTTATCTTGAACCTTGCCTTGAGAGGGGAAAACTACTGACACCCCATTTTTTCTCACTTGGTAGAAGTTCACAATAATGATGGAATTTGTTTCACATCCTATCTGGTTTCCACATATTCACTTTTTTCTATATTTCTCTACATTTTTTCACCCATTAAATACATCCATTTTTCCCCTATCACCCAATTCAGACTCTTCTGTAAAGAAAGCTTCTTTCATACCATAGATGAAATTTGTTCCTCATTTGTGCTTTCAATAGCCTATATTTTTAGAAATTGCCCGTTTGAATTGTCAGAAATTTGACATTCCCTTTTCAGATGCCTTTTTCCAAACAAATCTGAGAGATAACTTTGTGTTATCTTTTTGAGCAAGTTTTCTCCATTTTTCACCATAACATTCCTGAAATTACTGGTAAAATGAGGAAATTCTTTCACCAGGAGGACACCCACGCGGATCACAGCTATTTGCTGGTGCCAAGTGGGCAGATTGTCTCAATCCATGTTTCAAGCGTGGCGCATCAGGAAAATTTGCCTGCTCTTTTTGAAGGTTCTACCCAGACTCATGAACCCTAATTCTAGACTATAAATAGATCCTCATATCCAATGAATATCATGCCCTCTTGTCTCTCCTAAATACATAGAAACAACTACCTCTCTCTTTATTTTTGTATTACCTGTGATTAGAAGATATTTCCTCTAACACCACCTACCCTTCTAGATTTTTTAGAACAGTAAACTGCTATAACTATTTCATCTAACTACAAAATATGTTATCTATATGATTTCTGTTCTATAACCACTTCATATGACATGATTATTGTTGTATCTGATCTGTTATCTTCTATTTCTATTATTTTTGCTTTTACTAGTTCTAAAAAATCTGATTTAGTATCTACAGACACCTATCTACTAGTCATCCTCTAAATTCCTACGCATGGTCCCTAATCGTAAATGATGGATCCCCTCTGTGGGAGGTCCTGAGGTGATTAGGAGCACAATACACCTAAAGATTAGGACTTCTATGGAAATGAAGGGAAAGAGAAGGAAATCTTCATCCCTAAAAGTATGTCCACAAAAAATACATTTTTTGCAATTTTGTTTTCTTTAATAAAAATCATGCATCATTCGCTCTTTTGTCACATATCTCTGATTGATACCGGTTTACTAGACGAGATGAGGATGCTAGTCCTTCCCCAGTTGTAACTATAATGTTGGATCAAATCTCTAGTTATATTTTCATTTTCTATTTTTTGTATCCAACAAGGATAATCGCTCAGAATCCTTTGTGCTTTCATTGACACTAGGGGTGTAAACGGTGTGGGTACGGTGTGGGTCTGGCCATACCCATACCCATACCCATCTAATTTAGCGGGTTCGGTTCCGGTTCTAGACCTGCATAATACAAAAGCTAGACCCGCACCATACACGTACCCGCAATAATAGCGGGTATGCGGTGCGGGTATGCGGGTAAGCGGTTCTATAAACATCATATTGTTTATGTAAGAAAAATGACAATGTTCTATATATTTTAATACAACAAGATATTGTTATTATATAGTATATTAACAATAGTTATATTAGATAATTCTATATTTTATACACTAACATTAATTGGGTTAATAGTTTGCATATAGTCATCATCATAACGTTTAAATTATGTAGAAAGTAATGTAAACTAGTAGATATTTTGATTTTAGGTTTACATATGATGTTCATTATTGTAAGTAGAATAGCTAATTCTTAATTATATGACTAGTCTCGACCTTATTGTGGTTAGAATAGGATATAATCTCAAGAATTATATTAGTTAGACTAGTAAAGTATGATATATAAAACATATTATTTAAATGGTTACTTATGTATAGAGGGTACACGGGTCTAGCGGGTCTGGGTCCAAGCATACCCATTATTGGACCCGCTTATATGCGGGTCCAAGGGTATACGGGTCAAGGGTATGCGGGTACAAAAAATTAGACCTGTGATGGGTTTTTTAAGGATCCGGATTTGCGGGTCCGCGGGTCTACCCGTATCCATTTACACCCCTAATTGACACATTTTTTTTCTCATTTTCCACATAAAATGTAGTGGCGACTCCAAACACATCCTTTTTTTTCTTTTAGCTATGCTTCACTGTCAAAAAAGAATAGAGCTTTATTCCCAAAATATCTCTCATGTTTATTCTCCTCTTTATAGGCAATATGCGACATATGGTATGTACTTCATGTAATAAAACATGGCAAGGAGTTCTACAATGATCTATGCAAGAGTTACCTTGGATGAAATTGGTAAAAATTACCTACCTAAATAGTTAGGTTGTGGGTGATCAGCCAAAGTTAAGTCATAGACTAATGAGATATGGTTCTTGGCCCATTACTCAAATTTCATGTTATTTTCCTCCATATTGACAGTAAAGGATATTGATTTGAAACATGATAGCGGGAGAGATTTTATTCAAAATCTGAAATAATGTCAATACATTTATAAAAACATACTATTTATTGTTGCAAATATTTTCTTGTATATCAATGGTAAGTGACAACAATAGTTTATCATCGTGATTCATCCTTTAAAAGGATAAGTTAAATGGAAATGACATACTTGACTAGTAGATGACAATGAGAATTGTTTTCACTACAAGTGCAAACTAGTAGATGGAATTTGTCCCTCTTATTGGAGTGATTCCTAGACACTTGAAAAGTGAAGCTAAGATAAGCATGACCATGCTTGTGTGAATCAACATTGGGTGTCGACCTCACTATATCTTAGTAGTCTATATCACATCAAGGGGTGTATATTGAATCTTTAGAGGATGACACTACCATATTGTAGGTTCAATATGTACATTTATTACAAAGATATTATACAATCATGATAACATTTGTCACATTAGGGCTTAATTTGTTCTCCAACTTATTCAGTCACTTGGATAACAATGATATGTATCTAGATACTACTGATTTCTCATGAGGTCATTGACATCATTGCAAAATAATGTGGAACCTACATGGTCACAAGCATAGGATGCTCAAGCAAAAAGAAGATTAACATTAAAATCAAAATTATAATGGTTGCAAATTAATCAAGTTGACGAAAGACTCAATAATAGAGTGAGGGATCAAATGATATAAATGTTGATAGTTTGAGTGTCAACTAATAGATTGATTGACATTTAGAGAAGATCCAAATAATTGGTTCCAAATCAATCTATCGAATGATTCAAAAAAATTAGGTCCTAATCAATTGACTGATAATGTAATTAATCGATGAGACTAATTGAATGGTTTGTGTCAAGTAATGAATTGAGATGTAACTTTTGTGGATCAGACCAGGCCATCGATTAAGGAGAGACCCACCTATCCAGTAAAGGTTTTTGTATGGGCCAATCAAGTTTTGTGATTAGTTGTGTTTATAATTACAAAAAAAATTGTGTATGATGAAACTCTAACCTATGTCTCTCTTATATAAATAGGGTGACGTTCAAGGGATGAGATACAAAAGTTTGAGCTTCTACCTATGAGAGAGAGAAAGAAATCTCTGATGGCCACACTCCATAAGAGGAAGATAATAGAAAGATGATGATACATAAATAGTTCTAACATGGTTCTCCTCAAAGGAACTAGTGGCACCTTAAGGGTTCCTAAATTTTGCACAGACAATGTAGAGGCCTTAGCTTTTATGCAGAGGCAAAAGGATTGTCTTAATCATCAAAGGAAGGTGTGTCGCTCCTTATTTCTTCTACAAGTTCAATATTGATATTGCACAACTTAGTTATGGATCCATGTCCATAAGGACAATGACCAAAGAAAAGTTCTTTTTATGTGAGAATAAGAGTGTGTCAAGCTAATATGTTCATATGCATATTTTGGGCAAGAGATTTAAAGTTTTCGATTTGAACGTCAACATGGTTTTGGAACAGTTGGAGAAATTCAAGTGTTTGAATGATAATTATAATTAGTTATTAACAAGCCTTTTCTTAGTTTCTTGATGTGATCATAGTTCTATTGGTGATTTTTGTTTCTTTGATGACAAAATTATGTTTGGCATGACCTATTGCACGAATAAGTATTCTAGGATGTTTTGTAAGTTTCATTGAAATTTACTACTTTGGATCCTATTTCTTTTGTAATTTGAAATATTATACATTTGCTTAGTTGTTCAATCAATGTATTTCTATTGACCAACCTACTATCATCAATGGTTAGGATCTCCTTATGAATTTGAGGTTACATATGGTTTTCATTCTAGTAAGCATCAATTTACACTTGGCATGCTATGCAGAAAATATCTATTAATCTTATTTGGCATAGTAATAAGAATCTCGTAATCGTCTTTTGCATGGTTGGGTTTGTAATATTGTTGATTTTAATGGATTGAGGACATTTGGTATACTACTATGTAGGATAATGGTTCAATAACAAGTGTGTGGTCTAGATATATTTACCCTATCAACTAGGTGTTGTATTCCAGGGAGTCAGGTGTTGTAGGACTGAGGAGCATCCAAAAGTGTGAAAGTCTAGATTGGTGTATTATAAACCATGTAAAATGGAAGAAAACACATGTTTATCTCATTTATATTTTGGAAATTGTGATTTCCAATGTACAGCCTTTAAAAAGTTTGCAAATATTGATGATGCTTGTTTCATTGTGGTCGTTGGATGAGTGACTTATTTTTATTAACACTAAATCCATATTTAAAACATTTCATGTTGATATTAAACGTATTTGCATTTACGATATTAAAAATACCCCTAGCCACGATGTCTTCAAAGTATATCGTGTTGGTGGAATCAATCGCCCTTGCACATTGAAGCAATATTCATCTAATGACATGGTTTATGTATTTGTTTAACAATGGATTTCAAAGGTATTCAATGCAGGTATGTTCCTGCACATTTGAGGAGTCATGACATGTGTTCTCATCCTAAGTGTCACATTTATTACTTCTTAGATTAGAGTACTTTGGGAGCATTCATTGGTTCCTCCTAGGCTTTTAATATTGTATTTAAATTTCAAGCTAGTAAGACACTTTAGATGGTTTCTTCATAAAACAAGATTGTTAGTGGTGATTGTATGAATAATTCATTTCAAATATGTCATTCAAATCTTGTAGGTTCTGTGAAAGAGCTCAATGATCTAGTTGTTTGTGACTACAGTGTCCACTTTGAATTTTGTGTTATTATCATCTCATATTGTTTTATTTCTATCTTTTTCTTATGTAAGGGAAATAAAACATGTTATTGATCAACCTTGGAGGAACATACTGATAAGGGAAGACATTGCAAAACTTCTATGAAGTATGATGTGAAGTAAAGTAGTTTACCCATGAAGCAATTATATTATTTTTCTAAGGCAGAATTAAAATTAAGTCTATTTTTCTCTCTTGTTATTTTGTATGTTCTGTTACTCTTAGTTATGTATGTGTTGATTGATTTTTTCTTATTGATTGTGTTTTTGATTTCTGATGGATTTGTGGACGGGGTACATTATGCCTACTTATCTTAGAGTAATATTTATTCTTTTCCAAACAAATATTGTATGTGGATACCATTTCTTCTTTTCATTTGTAGTTTATGATGGGTATATTCTTCAATGTCGATAATGAATATTATTGAATAATGTTGAATTGGTTTATTTTTTAGGCTGAATTTTATATTACTTGATATAATTATTGTGTGTGGTGATTATTTATGGTGTTTGTGTGGTTTTTTCCACCTAATTTTGTTCTCACATAGTACCCATTGGAACAAGTAGTGATTCACAATCATAACAATAATATATATATACTTCTTTATGGAATACATATTCAATTTTTTTTCTATGTGCTTGTGTTCCATTACAATATTTTTGTATTATAATTGTGGTTTTGTATTATATTCTGGAAGCAGATTAGTATGGTGTTATTAGTTTACTATGTGGTTCTCACTCAAATAAAAGATATTTGGACTTATTAAAAATATATATTTACAATCATTCTAAATAGTTATGATTCCATTTGAAATGTTACTTTCTTTTCACATGGATAATTTTCTTTCTAAAAATTCTTTTATCTATTTTTTTATCTTTCTCTTTTTTTAAATTGTCTATATAATCTTTTGTAGTAATTTTATATGGTATTCAACTATATTACAGGAAATTACCACTTTACCTTTAACGATCCATGCATATAGCTCATATCTAATGTATAAGAAAACATTCATTGTCTTTTTCACTTTGCATAATCTAATTATTTACTTTTATGTGCATAAGTAACATTTGTGAAAAATACCTACTTTCTATATGTATAGTTACTCTCTTGCTTCATGGATGCATTGTATGCAATTAATTTGTTTTGATGTTCTTTTCTGACTACAAAATGGAGTCCTTAGTTGAATTGCAGTAGGTTAAAAGTATGTTATTCCCTCAAAGATATCACATACTATAAAAAATGCAACCTAAATATGCATTTGATACTAACTTTGAATTGTTTCAAAAAAATGAACAAAATAGTTTTGAGTTAAAAGTGTTTCAACATATAGATTTTCATAACCAGTGCACAGAACATAAATATCAAGTTATGATTTTAGAATGGAATTTTATAGCCAAGAGTCTACATTATATGTTTTCCTCAAATGGTCCTTCAATAGTTTGTCTTTTCCCCTTTTTTGTTGTCCTGAATCTAGTGCTTTTGTAATTATTTATTATATTATGTACTTCACCATTCTTTAAGAAAATATTTATCTCGGAACATCTTCAATTATGGAATTCATCTCTTTATTGCCACTAGGTAGTGTGTGTGTGTGTGTATGTATGTATGTATGTATATATATATATATATATATATATATATATATATATATATATGTATGTATGTATGTATGTATGTATGTATGTAACTTTTTTGGGATTCAGACACACATACACACACACACATGCTATGAATTAAAATAGAGAAATCTTTGACTCAAATATCTACTTTACTTGCACCAACAGAATGACGACCAATCTAAGAATTTTACCAAAATTCACTAACATATTTTCCACCACTAATGCCAAATTTCAATGCAATCTAATTGTAATATTACTCTAGCAATTTCTTCAACAATGTTTTTCACATATTACACATACAAATCAAAAACCCTTACATGCATTATCTTTTCTATTTTGTTTCCTTATCTAACTATCTCCAAATATAATTAAATCTAGACACTAACTAGTATTATCTAGGAAACATTATGTTGGATTTATATTGACATTTTATGATTTTCAACCTATTGTATTACTCGTTATTGTAAAATACATATATGTTGGTATATTTTAACACAATAGAAATTCTTATCATATGTTGATCAGATTTATTTCCTTTTGTTTAATACATGAATAATATTATCAAGCATTTGCATATATGTTTTAGTGGTCAGATTCAAGTTTATCCTTTATGGACACTAAACCCTAGATGTGCTCAATATGTCCCTATACATTGACTTATACCAACTAACAACATATATATCATACTTGATTTTGTTATACATAGATTACATTGGAATATTTTACACAAAATTTGAGGTATTATATAAATAAAATATGTTAGGCCCATGAACTTACGATAGGTACATAGGCCAAAATCGCACCCCACCAAATATAATACGGAAGAATCTTATTTGATAATGAGATGAGGCGTCCATCAACCACCTGATAGTGCGCAAATCATCGTATTGTTATTTCGGAAAAGCAAGCATATGTGAAATATAAAATTTAAAAAAAAACAACTTTGATTGTGTGCATCTTAGTTGGACATTGACATTAAACCGCATTTTGTAGTTGTGCACTTGTTTGTGATTTGTTCATGCACTTAGCAACTAGCTCAGCTTAAATGTACCAACTAGTAAAACTTATTGGTTGTAGTGAATTTTGTGGCTTTAAAATCCCTAGGAGAACCACAAGGAGAGTTTATATAACAACAAGTGAAAGTTGTGACAAAACTGCAGACCCCTCCACACATGCACAAATCAAATATATGTCAAACAGAAGCTATTATAGGTCTCTTTTAATTAATGAAACAAAAACTATAGAAGGTGTAAGACAGAAAATGATTCTATTTTTGCTTCAAGGCAACTATGCTTAACCAAGAACCTTCTTAGTGACGGACTCTATAAAAAGAGGTATACATTGCTGATATAGGTATTTTGATTGTTACCTTTTGAGATTATTTTTTAAGCTACCCAACATGTCACACATCCTAGTGTTACTCATGGCAAAACATGCTTAACCATGGAGTTCTTGACATTGAGATTCTTGAAAAGGATGTACAACTAGTTAATATGAGTAGTCGATTCATTCATTTTTAAGATCACACTACCTGAGACCTAATCCATGATACATAATCGATAACAACCAAGATGAAGGGGAACTTAGAAAGATGTTGTGAAAGAAATAAAATGCTTATTATGGATGGAGATAACTCAAATGGTTTTCATGAAGTGTACCATGGTAGGACAACTGACATACTCAACAACTAAAAAGTACACAAAAGAATTTTACATAATATAAACAATAGAATTAATCAAGTCAGCTGCAAGAAAATATTGCATGTAGGGATCCTCGAGACATCATATGATATGTTGATATGTAGATGTCTACAAAAACTAATAAACTCTATGTAAAGATTGTTTATAATTATTTCCATTTCATGCCTCTATGCATTTTTGTCCATAAAGTGAATATGAAATAAAAGAGGCCATTGGGAATAGTGAAGAGATATCTATAGATATATGAAAGATTGTGGGATGGATTGGATGCTATGTTTGGATTTTTAGTGCAATTTGTCCCTTTTACTTTTTAATAAGACTGTGAGCCAACTCCCACTTATCTGCATCATGCATCACATCATTATTTTATGGCTTTTAGGATTTCAATGTTGGAAGTGCCAAGTTCAAAGTGGAAGACATGGCCATAAAGTAGTTTTTCTTTTGGGTGGGTGGGGGGTTAATGTCAGTTCTCTCTTACATCTTTCTCTCATTAGCCTTGTTTTTTTTCTTATATGTAATCATTAAAACTACATATAGTACAACATTAGTCAATTGTTCCATAACCTTCAAGGAGTCAATAAACCTTCTTCAATGCAAGAGATAGTCATGCTACTTATCCAAATGAGGAACGCCAATGAATCGATAGATTTATGTAACACTACATTTATAGTCTTCAAAGTAATTCAATATTCTTCAACGTGTTAGATAACTAATGTATTGGAGCATGCATATATCATAAGTTTATGCCTTACATATATATATGTATATATATGTATATATATATATATGTGTGTGTATATACATATATATGTGTGTGTATGTGTGTGTGTTTATGTGTGTGTGTATTTGTGGGATTAAGAGAGAAAGATTTTTCCTCCCCCCTCCCACACCCGTGGCGGAGACCGAACGCCCGGGAGGGTGGTAAATCAAGGCGGCAACTGGGATTCGAACTCGAGTCCCTTTGTTAGGGGACACCGTGCTTGACCACTTGAGCCACTCCTTGTCGGCGGTGTGTGTGTGTTTGTGTGTGTGTGTGTGTATATATAGATGTATATATATGTATATATGTAGTGGGGAAGAAGTAACTTTTGGACAAGGGATACACAAAGCTCGAGATAAGAGAGAAAGGGAGAGAGGAAGATAATCAAGAAAAAATGAGGAGGTGTAATACATGTATACTATCAGAGACGTCATATATAACAAAATAAGAAATAGCAACCATAAAAATACAAATAATACAAGTGATTTGGTTCATTTCAAGTGTACAAACTTTTGTTTGCATATGTTTTCAAAACTTAGTCTAGCAAACTGTCTCTATAGATGAGTGAGTATAGAGGGGAGAGAGAAACAAAAGATACCAAAGCAAGTAAGTTAACCACTTATTTCAAAATATAAAGTTATAAGTTAATTTAATTTTGAATGATAATAAATTATTATTGTTAACATATATAAAATTTCAATAACTTTATTTACAATGCTTCATATACTTCTATAGGAATTGCACAAGCAAAAGCTAATAAAACCACTATATGTGGTTGGTGCCTATATCATCGGCCTTAATCTACACATACATACGACAATCTAAAGAGGATTTGGTCCCTTATCAATGCCATAGAGGCTAGTGCCCACGAAAATGGATGTTTTATCATCTAATTTGTAGACTCCACCAACATGGTGAAGACCTTAGGGTATGGCCTTGGTTTGTCAAATAGATTACCTATGATCTTGTAGAGGTGGGAACAGAGAAAAGTCTTAAGAAGGTTAGACTACTAACTAGCGACTAATTTGAATGAATTCTCACCATATCCCACTGGAACTATGTAACAATTAAACATGTAAAAGAATTGGCACATTCTTGAACATATCATATCGTGTTAATAGAGTGATGAAAGAAAGGAGACAGATGGTTTGTTCCTGGATCGATGTGATTGTTGACACAGATTGCACAATCCTAGAGAAGATTTAGTTTTTTAGCAATACCAAAAAGTAGCACTCTATCAAAATAGAGTATGAATGGTGGCAAACCACATGTCTATGATGCAACTCCTTTGGGCATGAAGAAGTGCTTTGCAAGGCCTCTGGTCAAAGAAAAGATGCACAAAAGGCTATTGTGGAAGGATCCCTTCCCAATATGAGTCAGAAACTCCTTCTACTCCTATGATTACCCATGTGGTCTCAACAATTTCACATCAGCCTTTTTCCAACCAACCATAGACATGGAGTTGTGATTTGCATCCCAACATTAGCGTGGTATTAAACATCTAGATTTTTGAAAGCTAGATGATGTCATACAATTCAATAAGAAAGGGCGTACAAGCAATATCCAGAATTATTAAAAGAAGAAAAATATAGAGGAACACAGGATCCACAATCTAATAGAAATAAATCTTTGGAGGCTTGCTCTAAAAATCCCACCATCTCATTCGATGGTCACTTTGTTTCCCTCAATCCTCGTAATGGGATGCAACATATGAATTGCTTCCTGGAACAACTAAGGCTTAAATGAAAATGCTAAGAAGGATGTTATCTGCAGAGATTCAAAATGAGTGAAGGTTGACTCAACCATCTTCATATAATCCAAATCTTTTGCACAGAACCTTCATAGAGTTCTTCAGAGGACATGTCCTAGTGTCTATAGGATTGCAAATGAGGATTTTTGTCCTTACACAAAGATTGTGATTATATAGGAGTCTTATAATAGTACAATCACTAAACTTGTTATCACTAGATAGCTTTTCCATTCCAAGTTAGTTGGATCTTACTATAGTTTATGATGACAAAATTAGGACCCTTCTATAGTTTGGTTTGCACTCAATCAAACTATTATTCAACCTTGGGTTCTGGTAGGCTGCCTGAGAACATTGTATGGACTAAATAAGAGCATATGGGTAGATCCTTCCTAAAATATTATATGATGATATAAATATTGTAGTGTCTTCATGTTATATCATTGAACCTCATGCTAAAGGTCCATTCTTCACATGGGAGAATCAGCAAGAGGGTAATAAACACAGTAAATCTAGGATTGACCTATAAAGTTTCAGCTGGTCAAACCAAATTTACTGAGATAGTTTATGGGTAGGAAACATCTTCCATGTTGGATTCTATTCTAAACCTTTAGATAAATGAAGAGTGGATACTAAGGGAAGACACAAATACCTCATATGAAGCAATTGAACGTTTCCCAAGAGATAGTGCTGGTGGGATAGATTAACTATGAATCTAAATCTAACAAATCATTTCTTCTTCATAGATAAGATGAATTTAGAAAAGTAAATTTTTGGAGGAAGGTGGATTCACAATGGAGAAGATTCTTTCCTATTGTTACATATAGTAGTTAGGATCATTGATTTTCCTAGTGACATAGGCCACATGAATATGACTTTTCTTTCATATACAACCAACCCATAAAGCAGTAACTCAACAAATATGGCATGTTCCCATACCTCACAAATTTTTGTTCATGGATGCTTTTCTAAATAGGTGGATTGAAGAGTCATCTATCATTTTCTTTGACCACAGCTTGATGTTGGTGCACCTAGGTAATTTCATGTTAAACTCTATGCTCTATTTAGGCTTGTGAATGTCTGATGTTACATGACTAATTTTATGGAGGTTTTCACAAATGCTTGGAAAAATCACTACCTAGGTGCCCACTGGTTTGAGTTGCAAAAAGATGGAAGCTAGATAAGGAGGCACTCAAAGAAATGGAACTGCAACTGTGTCAGAATTTTCTATAATAACACAAAGAATAGATAAGTGGATGCCCTCCAAGCAAAAAAAAAGTTCAGACATGAATCCCACAAATTTAAATCTTTAGATACTACATTGGAGGTATTTATTCATGATAAAGAAGCTCTTGATGCCTATGAGTCTATATTAAATAAAAAGAGCTACATTTTTGCTGAAAGAAGGGGATTAAATACAAAATTCTTCTACACATTCCTTAATAAAATAACAAATAGGAACTTGATAAAATTTATTGAAGTTGATTACGTTGGGAATTCTAGAGATGATAATATCATTAAGTATTTACAAGACAATTATGACAATGCATTTGATAGTGACTCCCCTCAAATGGATTTCCAAGGGGACTATGATCTCCTCCCTTGGTTTTTGTATTCTTACTTACTGAGTCTATTAGATCCTATTACACAGGTTGGCAATGAGGATGTCATAAAAAGTGCATATAAAGATAAATATCCAACTCATAATGGCCTCATTGTTGCCTTTTCCAAGTAGACATGAACTATTATTGGTGATGACATTACTAAATCTATTCTTGGTTTCTTTACAAAGAGTCTCATGTTAGTGGGGGAATAAGATTTTTATGGCTCTACTTCCTAAAAAGAAAGATCCTATTAAAGTATATGATTGATGACCAATCTCATTGGTGCAATGTTCTTTACAAAATCATCACGAGGATGTCACAAACATTTACCGAAAAATTACTCAAGATATTATCTCCCACCATCAGTTTTCCTTTTTCAAGGGCAGATGCATTAGCAATGTTAATCTTCTTGCCAATGACATCAATATTGACTTAAATAAGAGTATTCTAATCATAGACTTTGTCTTAAGCATAATCAAATAATAAATATGGCATGATCAATAAGTATTTCATTATATAATTCATGGCTAAGATGGGTTTCTGTGAGTGTTGAATGTCATGGATAAAGGAATGCATACGTGCTATGTCCTTTCACCATCTGTTGAATAAGGAACCTACCCCAACCTTTCACACCTCTAGTGGCATTACGCATATGACCCTATTGCTCCTTATTTGTTTATTCTGGGTACCACAAGGAATATTTGCATTATCCCAAGCTACTAAATTAGAGGGTTGTGTAAAACCCCTAAAGGATGACGGATGCAATGATTCACATTCCTTTTTTCCAACAGCCTTCTATTGTTTTCCAAGGCTGATCTAGACTCTGCCTCTATTGTCATGAATCTTCATGATACGTTCGATGATGAGTCTTAACCTTAACCCCCACTAAAAGTCAGCTACTTTTGAGCAGGGATGCAAATTCATAGCTTGTTGGTGTTATGAATATTGACATATCTACCTTTCCCGAATGATTCCTCGGCAGCCCCATTTTAATTGGTAGAATTACGTGAACATTTTATTTACCATTGATCAAAAAAATCAAGGCAAAACTTGAATCTCGTAAAATGAATCTACCCTCCTTAATGGAAGAATGGTATTTCAGCCTTTACTATTTTTCACCTATTATAGTCTTTGATATTTCCCTTACCTCTTGTGTTATTGAGGATATTCAAAATATATTCTATGATTTTTGTGGGGTAATAGGGATATATCTAACACCGCTCATATCATTCCTCGTATGTCGTGTGTTCTCCTAAAAAGGAAGTAGGCCTCAATATCATACACCTAATGGACTTGTCAAGGTGAACTTTCTATGAAATCTTTGGGACATAAAGCATTGCAAATAATCGTTTGGATTCAATGGGTTCGTGGTAGATACATGCAGTCATCTGGGTCCTTGTAGTTGGTATTCCTATTCACAAGAAATCATATCTATGGGGGAAATCCTTGACCTCACAACCTAGATAAGACCAATTATTGGATACAATATATGAAATGGCTCTATTTTCTACATGGAATAGTAGTGATTGCATTGCACACAATAATCCTTGATAATTTTTCAAGGTCAGTTGGATGTGATTGATGCTATTTTTGATACCATGTTTCCTCCCTTTGTTTACCGTGGTGATGTTTTCTAGATGGCACAGCAAAACATGGGTTGAAGTCAATTTGGAATAGCATTAGAACAAAAACTTATCATTTTTGTTAGGAAAAATAGCTTTGAAGCCTAAATTTTCCATGTAGGTTCATGATCCAAGCATAGAAAGCTACAAGATAAAAGGCTACTTACTAATGATAGAATGCATATTTGAGAAATATATATACCTCAGTTGCCATGTTTTTCATGCAACATCTAAAACAAATAAAACAATCCCTTTTGAATGTAATGAGGTGAAGGAATACAACAAGGCACACTCTAGGCGGATGCTTAACAATAGCCCTATGGACCTAAATAGACTTATAAAAATACATTGAGGACCATCTCTTTTGCATCACCACCATTGACCACGAGTGGAATATGAGTGTTAAAAGTAAAATTCCTATAATATCCTATGATATATGAGTCGATGTCTATAGGCCCATTTAGAATCCAGTCAGGTCTGAAGTCTCTAGAGTCATGTGCACATTATCCTATATTGAAGGAGAGGGGTTATGGTGCATTATACATTGTCAATATATCATCCATATTATTTCATTCTACATGGTATTATAGCAACATGGAGTGATACGCTAGAGAGAAAGAGAGCATCTTCTTCTGCTCATAGGTTGTCGCATGGTCTAGGATGGCTGCTTGTAGGGCCATCTCTATCACCCTCACTCTTTGAGGGGGTGTTGTAATCTCCATTGTGGACTCCATATAGTATTCATTATTTTCTCCATCGTCTATCATCCTCCATTTAGTTATCTTTCCTTAGTTTGGCTTCCTCGGGTTCATCTTCCATAGATTCATCTTCCACAAGCATATTAGTTTTCTCCACCAATCTCATTCAGATAAAAAAAAGCTTGTATAGTCGGTCCCTCTATCTAGAAGAAGAATTCATCAATCCTCTAGCCTTCACCTTCTTGCATCATCAACATTAACTCAAGGTCCATTAGCATCGACAAGTGGAAATTCTATCCAACATCAGCAACCCCACAGTGATCTTTCAAAGGTGGAAGTCATCTCCACCATCTAGCAGTCATCTCTACCTACTATACCATGCATAAATCCAACAATATTTTTTCTCTGAGGTCTAACTCTACCTCTAAAATTTTTCCATGGAGATAGGTAAGAAGTATTCCGGAGTTGGTACATTGGTCTTGGCCATATATATAGGTAAAATCTATCTGGGAGGCATGTTACATGTTGTGTAACAAGGTCAACATAGCATGTACCACTTTTCATAGTGGTGTTTTTGCATCCAGTAAGAAGGTTACACATTGTGTTAGTCACTCTCTATGTAATTGCATTTGTAATGGATTTCATCACCGTTGATAGTCAATACACTGTGTATGAGTCTAACATCATGCATCCACATTAGGGTTCTCAAATTACCTGGTGGCGGAAGAGAATGTGTGTCATCTAGTCAACACATAATGACGCCATTATGGTTTCAATTCACTTGGAGGGGGTGCATGTGGCATGTCATCCTTTCAACATGGACTGTCTCCTATAGGGTTTCAAATCTTCCAGTAGTTGAGACATGTCATGTCATATGTCAAACATGTCGCATCCTTGATCAATTCTTCCAGGAACCTTTAAACATGGCATGTCTTCCAGTCCACTTGGAGTATCAAGGGTTAGAAGCTTCCCATGTTGTTTCTAGTCTAGAGAAAATAAATCTTTATAGGATCTTTAAACAAATATATTGTTCGGCTTAGTCCATATGGAGGTGTGGATCCATTTATTTTCTTACTTGGATCTTTTAAACGGGCCATATGCTACATTAAATCTGGTTATTGATTCATCTACTAAAACTTCCTTAAAATCAAGCCTCTCAAAAGTGACATGAAGTCCTATACTTAAGTGTGTGATGCAATATATCTTAGGCATGAGGTAAATGTTGGTATGTTTGTCCTAAGAGCCAATCCTATGATGATTGTAATGGGACATTATGTAATTGAATTGATTAATGATGAGGGAAAATTTGTTTAGTATGTTTATTCAATAATGAGATGAGGACATAACATGATTGAAGTCCAAAGAATGATGTTACTTGATGCATATGGCTTGGGTTGAGGGCCTAAACATGGGATCATATGTATGATATGAGTATATACCTTCTTTTCATGTCCCTAGTTGGATATTATTGTGGAAGTTATAGAGACAACAATAATACTCAAGACTAGATTGTGTGTTGACTGATGACTGATTCTTATTAGTCATGATATTGTACATCGAGTCAAACACAAAGGTACTTGTTAGATAAAAAGTGCACTAAATGGAATCACCTTGAGAGTGATACATGGAAACCATTGAATGGTAGTCAGAATCATCTCTAAAATGTGATAGTGGTGATTGCAGTTCTTAGACTTGAAGTCACTACAATGATCACATGGTGTTCAATGGACTTTAACACCATTCAACGTGACCTTAAAGAAGGGTTGCCATACATATGGTGCTTGTGTACATTGTGACACATGGGGATTTTAGTGACTGATTTAGATGAGATCTTTCCTTCCTATTGGAGTTATATCCTATCCACTTTATATGTGAGATTGAGAAACACAAGGCCATGCTCCTGTGAGTTAATATGTGATATTGAGTCATGTATGTCTCAATAGTCTACTCTAGTTCAAGAAACATAGACTGAATATTAAGAGGATGACAGTTCTATGCCCCATGTTCAATTTGTATATCTATGACACAAAAAATATACGATCATTGTAACACAAATCACAAGTTTAGGTTGAAATTGTCCTCCAGCATATCCAATTACTTGGGTAGCAATGATGAGTTTATAGATATCGCACATTGCTTGTGAATTCATAATAAGATTGTAGACATCACCCAACATAATATGGATCCTATAGTGTCACATGCATAGGATGCACTGAGAAAAGGGGTTTAATCATGGACACAATTCAATTTAATTACTAAAGTGTTTAGGTAATCAAACTAAAAAATAGTGAAATGCAATCGACCAAATGGGAATCCAGTCAACTGACTGGAGAGTCCATTCCCTCTCTAGTTGGTCGACTAGATTCCCAATTTGTCGGCTGAACAATATCATTTGTAGCTCATAGGATCTGCCATTTGACCGACTGAAAAGTTTAGTCAACTGACTAGAAAGTGTCACCCAATGGATGACTGAAATGGTCAATCGAGCAATTGGAGGATCTACTTTACTAACTGATTTGAATTGACCAGTTGGACTAGGTCAAATTAATAATGATAATTGTGGTTAAGCATGTTAATAGTTGCATTAAAATCCAATGTTGTTGTGTCATTGACCATAAGACAATCGACCAATTGGGTAGTCCATACGAATGATTGGATATGTGCATCCAATAGGCTAATTGACTGAGTGGATAGTCTAGTCGACTGACTGGCTATGCGTGCACAACCTCCATCCAGTCAAGAAAATTGACCCTTCATCTTCTGGGAGTTTTGGAAACCCTATCCCTACCACCCCTATATAAAGGGGGGATGGCCAAGGCTCTCAACTCACTTCTCATTCACGTTTTGTTAACGTGAGAGCCTAGCATATTACATGTAAAAGGGAGAGATATCCAGAGATAAGAAGTTAATGCTAGCACATCAACGAATGAAGGGACTACTCCTTCCCGTTTGCTCAAGAATCATGACATGGAGTTCTCAGTGGTCCGTGTGGGCTCCATAGAGGTGTAGAATCTTTGCTTATGCACTATGAGGATGTCGTGAACCATTTTCTTTGTGTTTCTCAAGAAGGAAGTACATATGTTTGCGAGGATAGTCGTTGGACTTGCTCCAGGACAAAGTATATCTTTTACCTAATTTCCTAATACATCTTTGATGTGATAGGCTTGTTAGGAAACATGGACAAGAATATTTTTTCCTCTATACTCTTATAGCTTTATATTTCTCAAAAGTGGTGTAAGAGTTAGGACAATTTATGGTGTTTTGGGATTTAATTGATACAATCTAGTTTTGTTTTATCATTTATTTTGTTATAAACAACGTGAACATTCAAATGAATAATTTGCAATTCTGGTTAAATGTCACATATGTTAGGGAATGCTTCGTATATCATACATATATATAGACACACACATATATGTACATATGAAAATCATACCATCGCCCTAAAATATGTTTTTTTGGTGTGTGTGGTGATGAAGAATACCCCTTGGATGCTTGTGTGGTTGAATAGTTTGATTCCTACTCTATAAATTCAGTTTGCATATCAAGCCTTCTCTTTTCTCTCCAAATGTAATTAATTCTTAACTCCCTATTCTCCCCTCAAATGTATATCAAGTATTCATATTACATCATGTAATAGTATATAAGGGTATATTTATTTAGAGATCTCATTAAAGGAAGAAGTTCTTAATAGTCAAACCCATTGGAAGACCAACTGGCCGACTGAGGCCAGCCCATTCGACTGACTGGAGGGTCCCAACCCGACCAACTGAAGCAGGAGCCAGATGACTAACTAGAGGCCCAACCAACTGACTAGAGGTGTCTAGCCAATTGTTTGAGCAAGGTTCTAGTTGACTGACCAGTAGAAGTCTAGCAGATAGACAGGAGGACCAACCGGTCGACTGGAAGAGTCCACTTGACTGACTGGCATATTTCTAGCACCAAGTATTTCTGATGCAGGTTATAACATGTGATGATTGACCTTAGGTAGACAACAGTTCTTTGTGTATCCAAAGAATTAAATTAGTATGGCCATAACCATTGCTCATATGTCTGTGATTGCATGTTTTGTTTGTGGATATAATATGTGTATGATATATATTATAAGTAATTGGTGATTGGACATATATATACATACATACATATTGAAGGATGATGCAAAACTGGTGATAAAGAGCTATGGAACCAAGGATCTGAATAGAATGTTGTCTGCTGCACTTTATTTTCATATATGGAATGAACGAAATGGTAGAAATCATGGGAGTTCAGCTAAAAATGCAAAATCTATTGTTGTAAAAAATTGTAAATGTGTCAAGCGTAAGCTACACATTAGATAGATGTGTGAGTTGTTTGCACTGATGGGGTGTAGCATTGGGCTACATGTAATATTTGACCTCCTACTATTGTAGGAGGGGTCAAAATATATTTAACTAATTCTGATAATCCCTCAATCACATATTAAGCCTTAGATACCTTCCAAAAGCAACAAATATGCAAAAAGCTTGATTGACTATGTGTGGTCACGCCAAAGTGTGGTGTGTGGTCTATCTCATGGAAGTGTGAGGATAGATTGTGGGTCTACCAAAGTAGGGTTCATATTCCATCGTGTTGGTTTTTGGGTCAAACTTGACTAGGTGGCCTTAATGGGATTAACTACCTATAAGCATAGAGGTGGAATATGATAAGTAATTGTGGATATCATCTATCAAGAGTTGCATAGGGTGCAACTGGCAAATGTCGCCTACCTAAGCAATAAGTGTGGGTGATCATCCAATGTTGACTCATGATTTGATGAAAAATGGATCTTGGCCCACTAGAAGATTGTATTATGCAATATTTGTGAATTAATAGTGAGGGCTATTAATTTGAAGATAATAGTTGGAGTAATAATTAATTATAGGCCTAAATATTGTCAATCTTTTTTAATATCAAATCAAATCAGAAGTGTTTTACATATGTAAAATTTCTTTTGTAAAGACAAATGGCAAACAAAAACACCTTTTCTTTGTGATTGGTCCTTGAGAATGAAAAATTGAATAGGAACAACTTCCATGACTAGTTCAATACTTAAAAATCATTCTCACTCATGAGTGTAAGCTCAATTTCCTAGATATACGTTCTAGAGGAACTTGCTCCCACTTCACATAGGGATGAAAGGGATGCTTATCATAAGCATTATGATGTTATTCTTGACATAAAATGCCTCACCTTGTGCTCCATGAACTATGAGTTGCATAAGCAACATGAGAACATGGATGTTCTTTGAGATGGTAA
This sequence comes from Alisma plantago-aquatica, assembly GCA_963693085.1. Lineage (NCBI taxonomy): Eukaryota > Viridiplantae > Streptophyta > Magnoliopsida > Alismatales > Alismataceae > Alisma > Alisma plantago-aquatica. The sequence continues at coordinate 977,634,760 of OY856411.1, forward strand.
CACATCTTAAGAACATGTACCAAGATCAAGAAAGGAAAGAGAGGTACTATGTCTCCAATGTGTTGCTTAAGTACAATATGGCAGAGGGAGATCCAGTAGGTCCCCATGTTCTCAATTTAATTGGGCATGTGGAAAACCTAGAGAGACTGGGATTTCCTTTAGGTCGAAAGTTGGACACTAATATGATTCTACAATCATTGTATAAATCATATAACTAGTTTATCATGAACTCTTGCATCAAAAACTTGGCTAAATTGTTGTCTTATTTGTTTGGCATGTTGAGAACTACCAAAGCACAAATGAAGAAGGAAAAAATTAAATTTGGGATGATGATCAGCAAATGAAAAGGTGAGTCCAAGGGAAAAGGCAAAGACAAGAAACATTTTGAGGCTAGACAGAAACCCAAGCCTTTTATACTTGAGGAGAAGGGAGAGGTGAGTAAGGAAGGCAATTGTCACCAGGATAGGAATTGTCCTCTTTACTTAGAGGAACTCCACAAGAAGAAGTAGGGGATAGAGATATCCACTTCAGGTATATACATTATTGAGATAAGTATGTCTACTTCTTCATCATGGGTATTGGATACCATATGTGGATCTCAAATATACTATAATATGCAGTATCTTAAAAGAAGTAAAGCCTTAAAGAAGGGTGAGGTGGAACAATGCATTGCAAATAGATCAAGTGTTGTAGTCATTGGAGTTGAAACCTATCATTTATTTATGCCCAATGGGCTTGTAGTAGAGTTATAGAACTGATATTGTGTACATGTTATTGATAGGAAGATCATTTCTATTTTTTGTTTGGACAAGAGTGGATTCAAATTTCATATAAAGAATGGTCGATGTTCTATTACTAAATATGAGATTTTTTTATGGTAGTGCCCCTATGTTTTATGATCTTTACTTATTAGATCTTGAGATAAGTATATATACCATAAATACAAAAAGGCTAAAACTTGATGACTCACACAAAACATATATATGGCATTATTATTTAGAGCACATAAATGAGAAATTCAAGTCTACACTCCATAAAGATGGTTATTTATACTCTTTTGACTTTGAATCAATAAAGACACGTGAGTCTTGTTTATTGGGAAAGATGACAAAAGTATCTTGTGTTGGTAACAGTCAGAGAGCAAGTGACATATTTTGGACTCATGCATACTGATATATGTGGACCTTTTAGCACAAATGATATAGGTGGTTACCAATACTTCGTCACATTTACTAATGACCTCAGTCGATATGGTTATGTACATTTAATGAAATACAAGTCAAAATCCATTGGAAAGTTCAAGGACTTTATGAATGTAGTACAAAACCAACTTGGTAAAAGTGTTAAAGCACCATTATCCAATTGGGGTGGAGAATACTTAATCCAGTTTGAGAACCTTCTATGAGACCTTGGTATTATATCATAATGGACTCCACCTAGAACACAACAAATGGTGTATCAAATAGAATGAATCACACCTACTAGACATGGTGTGATCAGTGATGAGTTTTGCTGATCTTCTAACTTTCTTCTAGGGATATGCTTTAGAAACTACAGTGTTTACACTTAAATATGTGCCTTCTAAATTGGTTCAAAAGACACCATTTGAGAAATGGACTAAGAAACATCCCAATGTTCTTTTATGAAGATTTGGGGATGTAAAACTTATGTGCAGATAAATATCAATTTGTTGGATACCTAAGGAAACCAAGGGTACTACTTATATATTCCATCTGACAGCAAAATGCTTATTTCCAGTACTATGGTATTCCTTAAAAAGGAATTAATTTCAAAAGGAACTAGTGGGAGGAAAGTAGAACTCAAATAAGTTTGAGACAACAACAAAAATTAAACCTCAAGAGGTACAAAAGGAACAAGAAGAATCAAAAGCACCTTTGGTATCTCAAGTTCCTCTTGTAAAAAATGAACCTCGTAGATGTAGTAAGATACGCCTTGAGATAGAGAGATTTGAATATCTCATGACTCAACAAGGCAATGAGTTGGTCATAAATGACGATGAGCCAACAACCTATTTAAAATCTATTGAGGGAATAGATTCATAGAAGTAGCTTGAAGGAATGAGATTTGATATGGACTCCATGTACACCAATAAGGTATGGACCTTGGTGGATCCACCTGAAGGGATAAAATTCATAGGGTGAAAATGGGACTTCAGGAAAAAGACTGTCATGGATGGCAATGTAGAAACTTATAAAGGTCGATTGGTTGTAAAAAGTTTTAAACAAGTTCAAGGTGTTGACTATGATGAAACCTTTCTACCAGTTTCCATGGTTAAATTGATTAGGCTCATGCTTGTCATTGTATCTTATTATAACTATAAGATTTGGCAAATGGATGTTAAAACTAACTTTTATTAATAGAAATCTTCTCGAGGATATGTACATGACACAACCGGAAGGTTTTATACTTCTAAAATAAGCCAATAAAGTTTGTAACATACAAAGGTCAATCTATAGATTAAAGCAAGCATCTCAAAAATGGAATCTTCAAATTGAATAAATAGTCAAAGAGTTTGGATTTAGTCAAAATAAAGATGAATCTTGTGTTTACAAGAAGGTTAGAGGGAGCATAATTGTATTCCTCATTTTGTATGTAGATGACATACTAGTTATGGGGAATGACATCCCTACCCTACAAATGGTAAAAAAACTAATTGGAAGGTACTTTCTCTATGAAGGACTTAGGCAAAGCATCCTATATCTCAAGAATCAAGATCTATATAGATAAATATAGAATGCTTCTTGGCCTAATCTAGAGTACATACATTGACAAAGTGTTGACAAGGTTCACCGTGCAAGACTCAAAGAGAGGAAACTTACATGTGTCTCATGGTGTTAGTCTCTCTAGAGCCCAATGCCCCAATTTTTTCAAAGAAAGGTGACACATGAGTAAGATTCCATATGCACCCACAATTGGATCTATCATGTATGCAATGTTGTGCACTCATCCCAATGTCTCATATGCTTTGAGCATGACGAACAGGTATCAGGAAGATCCTGATAAAGGTCGCTAGATTGTCTTACAAAACATCCTTAAGTACCTGAGAAGAACTAAGGATTTGTTCCTTATTTATGGTGGTAAGGAAGAGTTGGGTGTAAAGGGTTACACCGATGCAAGATTGCAAACTAACAAAGATGATTAGAGGTTGCAGTTTGGATTTGAGTTTTGCCTTAACAATGGAGTTGTAAGCTGGAAAAATTCTAAGAAAGATAAAGATTCTAATTCTACAACAGAAATCGAGTACATTGTTGCCTCCAACACAACAACAAACATTATATGGATAAAGAATTTTATTAGTGAACTTGGGATGGATCCTACCATTAACGACGTACAGTTACGTTGTGAAAATAATGGAGACATTGCACAAGCCAACGAACCCACATCACATCAGCATTCCAATCACATACTTTGGTGTTTCCATCTCATGCAAGTGATCCTACAGGGGAGATGTGAACATATGCATAGTACTGATGTTGATGACCCACTAATAAATGAACTTTTTCAACAGAAACATGATGGTCATGTTAGATCACTTGGGATTAGATTCATGAGTGATTGTCTCTAAGTGCAAGTGAGAGTCTTAGTATGTATGGCATAAGAGCAGTCATGTAATGATTGTATTGGGACATATTTAAGTAATTTATTTTATTAATAATAAAGGAAATTTTGTTTATTTTGGTTGTTCAATTATGAGGTGATGATATAACATGATAGATGTCTAAACAATAATGTTACTCGATGACAGATGGTTTGGGTTGAGGACTTAAACATGGAATCATATGCAATATAAGAGTATGTACATTCTTTTCATATCCCTATTCAAAAAATATTATGGAAGATATATAGACAACAATAATACTTAATACTACATTATGTGTTGATTGATGATAGAATCTCACTAGTCATGTTATTGTATATTGAGTCAAACATCGAAGTACTTGTTAGAGAACAAGTGTACCGGACAGACCCACCTTGAGAGTCATACATGGAAACCATTGAATGGTAGTCACAATCATCTATGACATGTGATAGTGGTGATTGTGGTTCTTGAATCTAAAGTCACTACAACGATAACATGACATTCAATGGACTTTAGCATCGTTCAATGTAACCTTGAATAAGGATTGTGATACATATGGTCCTTGGGTAAATTGCAAACTGTGGGGATTGTTGTACGTGATGTAGATGGGATTTGTCCCTCCTATTGGAGTGATATCTTGCCACTTGATAAGTGAGATCGAGAAGTGCATGGCCATGCTCATGTGATTCAATATGTGATATTGAGCACATGTGCATTCAACAACCTACTCTAGTTCAAGAAACATAGATTGAACACTAATAGGATTATGATTCCATGCCTCATTTTCAATATAGATATATGTGATAAAGGAACTATATGATCACTATAACACTGATCATAGCTTTAGGTTGTCCTCCAACTTACCCGATTACTTGGGTAGCAACGATGTGTTGCTAGATACCACTCATTACTTGTGAAGTCATGATATGATTATAGACTTACTATTAAAGTAATGTGGATCCTATTGGTTCATACACATAGGATGCACTGGGAAAAAGAGTTTAATGGACATGATTTCATTTAGTTACTAAAGTGTTTAGGTAATCAAACTAAAAAATACTAGCAATCCAGTCGACCGACCGAGGACTTGAGTCGACTGATAGGACAATATCATATGTAGCTGAGAGGACCTACCAGTTGAGTGAATAAAGGGTTCGGTCAAACGACAGAGGACCTACCAGTCGATTGAATGAAGGGTTTGGTCAAACGACGGGAAAGTGTCACCCAACTGAAGATTGGAATGATCAGTAGACCGACAAGAGAATCTAGTCGACTGACTGATTCAAATCAACCAGTTGGATGGGTCAAATAATTAATGATGTGTGGTTATGTCCATTAATCGCTGCATTAGAAGCTGATATTATTGTGTCATTGACCACAAGTCAAATGACTGATTGGATAGTCCATGTGACCAACTGGTTGTGCGCAACCAACAAGCCAGTCGACCAAGTGGATACTCAAGTCAACTAACTGGCCATACGCAGCCTGTGTCTAGCCAAGAAACTTGACCCTTCATCTTCCAAGGTTTTATAAACCCTAGCCTTACTACTCCTATATAAAGGGGGGGCAAGGCTCTCAACACACTACTCATTCATATTATGGTAACATGAGAGCCTAGTGTCTTACCTTAAAAGGGAGAGATAGAAAGGGAGAAGAAAGTTGACGCTAGCACGTTGATGAATCAAGGGGTTACTCCTTCATGTGGCTTAAGAAGAGCGGACGTGGAGTTCCTTGTGGTCCTCATTCACTGTGTAGAGGTAGAGAAACTTCACTACTGCTCTAAGAGGACTTCGTTAGTCGTCGTCCATATGCTGCTCAAGAAGGAAGAACATATGTGTGCAAGGAAAGTCGTTTGACTTGCTCTAGGATAAGGTATATCATGCACCTTCTTTTATAATACTTCATTATGGATGCAATCTACTAGTTAGGAAACTTGGATAAAAAATGTGCTTCTATTGTCCTTCTTTGGATCCATACTTCCCAATAGTAAACCTCTCTTAAGTGCAAGGTTCCAAGCCTTTCAAGCACAAAGTCTAGCTTTCTCAATCATGAGGTCCAGTTTTCTCAAGTCTGTTAAGCAAACCAAAACACACAACTTCTCTAAGAAAATCAAGAAAATACTTCTTCAATTGTTTCTTACATCTCCACCCCATGTCCCCTACTCTTTGTCTTTGTCCACCCCAACCACTTTTGTGGTCTCTTCATAATTGGTGTGTTTGAAGAAATAGAGGAGATGAGAAGGGGAAGATGAGTAGAAGAGATGCAGTGCAAAGTTTAGATCTCAAAAGAGGAGCATTTTCTATGTATGTAGTTTTTTGTACATAATGTGTTGTCCAGATCTCATTGTCTAGTTCAAGGCCAATGTTAATCCTCACCATTCACATTCCCAGTTGCCATGGATTGATACATCATTCAAAATTCATTTCCTCACATTGTCGTCAATTGAAGAAGATGATTCCTCATATCAAATGAGTGTCATTGCCTCTTTACATCAGGCAAATGTGTTTCTTCATTGGCCATGTCTTGGTCATTCTACTATGGAAACACTCCATTCTTCAAGCATTGGATCATCTTGGATTTTTTTCATATTTAGTTATGTGTCAGTATGACGCATCTGTCTTTTGTATAAGATCATTCAATTGACTACATCAGCAATGTTTCCTCCTTGTTTGTTTGTGCACTTTCAATCATGTTGATTGTATGTTACTTAGTCTTCCTATGGCAAATATCTTATCAAGGCTACCACATGGTGGTCTTCTTCTGGAAAGTAATTCAATGACAGTAGCAATTGAGTTGGTGACTCAGATGATCATTGTGTGTTCCTTCAGCATACTCCAGGATACAAGCTCCAACCTAGTCAAATCTCATATGTCTCAAAGATCTGGTGTTTATCAATCTCAGGATAAGCTTCAAATTCAAAGATACCAAAGTCTGGGGGAGAGCACATGTTGTGTTATGTCATAGGCTATCACTTGTCATTTTTTTCTATGTTTTGTTCATGCCTGTCATCCAAGATGGGCATGTGATTCTCCCATACCCCATCTAGTGGGGGAGTGTTAGAAGTAAAACATGTCATATCATATGATATAGGGGTCAGTGTCTATAGGCCCATTGAGAGTCTAGTCATCTTTGGAAATCTCTAAAGTCATGTCCACCTTATCCTATATAAAAGGAGATTGGGTTCTCTTGTATTATATATTGTCAATATATAATCAATATTACATCCTTCTCTAATGAGAAACTCTATACTTTTTTAGAAGTTTAAGTTCAAATGGCATTTCATTGTGCACTTCCAATAAACTACATTTTGTTCACCTCATCAATCTGTAAAGATAGGTGAATCTCTAGAATCTAATCATGCTTGAAATGATAAAGGCGCACTTCTTACCAACCAGAAAATATACTTTTATGTGGGGGAAATTAAACCTATAGAAAAATCAGTACAATAAATTATAATTAAACAACTTATTTATATAGTAGCTAACTTGAATTTAAAAGTAACAAAAAATAATTATTATATTTTGGAAAAACATGTGTATATTAAAATCTAAAAGTAGGATACATTTCACTTTGATGTATTTAGCTTAATTTACATAACAAATATGAGTTAGGGTCCAAAACCCAAACTTGAATGGCACTCCAAGGCCAGCTTATGGTTGCCTACATCAGGCAACCCCTTATCTACAACCCACCAACTTCAAAGCATACCGAGAGTAAGTTTGATCAAAATGGGGGTGAGATCCCTCTTAAAAACCGATAAACCCATGAAAAGAGACGAGGGAGAATCATGACAAGCAAAACTGTGAGGATAATGTAAATGCTTGAAGTGATTGACAAAATTGGATTTTGACGCCTTCACGTTGATAAGTCATGGGGTCATGGAGTCGTAGGGACATACATTAGTGCGTCATAAGCTTCCTCGTCAAAAAAAAATGATTACACCCATCTGAGACTAACCCACATCTCAACTGGGATGGAGAAGGCATAGGGGACCTTTGATTTCTTGAGTTGTGGAGACACCACCTACATAACGGTTTTGACCAAGAAGAATACATAGTAGTACATATATTCAAGATACTATTAGAGTGTTTATATGAATCTTGCACTTCTTTCCTAATAATGTGCTAGACAATGCAAGTGGCAGCAGAACTCAATTAAAACCTAAAATATTGGTCAATGCAAGCCCCATTATTAAGTAATATATAAATAGTTGTGCCAACAAACTGATCTACACTATAAAAGGGGAATAGATACACCTAGTATATGGACAATGGTAGAAAGTGTATTCTATTGCATTAGTGCTTTTATGGCACAGCATACAAAAGAAGGGACCAAATCTCTCTCTTTTATGCCAGTTAGGCCTAAAAGGAGTTCAATATGTCCAATAAGCCATACGAGAATGCGAACTTTAGTAGGATATTTACACGCCAGAAGTATTTATATAATGTGATTTTTTTCGTGGATGTATAAAAAGTGTGCATGTATTGAACCATTATAAACCAGGCCCATTTAACTCGGAGTTGTATGGCTATATAAGTTTGTATCTCGCAAGGGGTGCTAAATCCTTCACATCCCTGAGATAAAGTAACGTTTAAGTGGGCCGTCGGGCCGTCTCTTTGTGAAATTAGCATTTTGAATGCACCATCAAGCACCATACATTTTATACAAGAAAGTATTTGCATACCAAGTTTGTATTGTTTTAGATGGCCTATGCAGGACCAATGGTCAAACCAAATAACTAATATGCAATCAACTACTTGGATGAATTCTAATGGTATCCACAATAGGGCGATGACCCTTGAGCAGGCATCTCTGGAAAAGGAGCAAATGTTCTTGTTTATAACTGGACGCCAAAGAGGTTTGATCTTATAGTACTTCCCCTCGACATAATGTAACTAAATACATTTGTTTCTGAACTATTAATGCAAATATTTTGTTGAATATTCTGTTTAACGTGCAATTTGACAACAATCTGAGATTTACACCTGCCACACCCACCTAAGGTTGAGGACAAACCTTCACCAAATTTAGGGGCCGTCTGGGCACTTTCTTTCTGAATCCCGGTAGTATGTCCAAAACGGTTAGTAGTTTTAAAACGGCGGGCTATCCATATGCAGTCGGCTTGCCGTAACCTGTGCCAACTCCCACGGAAAACACGAGGAGCGGCAGGAATCTGGCAGTTCTCAGTCCCTCGGTTTTTGGTGGGATTGACGATATTCTAGATTTGTACTCAGCTGGTGCCGGGACGGTAATCATCAGTTCCATTTATAACATGAAAAACTGCTAATTAATACAGTAAAGTGCATCCAGACGGCCCCTTGTTCTTTTGATATTCACAGTGCTGCCCTAAAGGTAGTCCCTTCTAGTCTTATCTATAAATTTTTATTTATTTATTGACGAGGGTACACAGCTGATTAATTATCGAGGCATTAATGAGAATAAGCTTACCTGCCCAATTTAGACTTTCACCGAGTCATACTGCAATTTATTCCCATGTTATGTTGTCAGCGTGACAGTAGCTAAGATTTATGTTTTAGTCCGAATAGATGTTGAAATATGCCAAAAATGCAAAATATTGATTTTCAATTGTTAGACTTGATGGGGACAATTGTGTCAAGTTGCGACATATCTTATGCTTTTGCCATCAATTTGTCCCAAGATATTGCTAGTAACTGTTAGTCCAACTATAGATGCCAGTATGGATGAAGCAGACACAAATAAACCAAGTACCAAGCGCCATTTGACAGTTTTGGACAAATAAATTCTTTTCCACTAATGATATATGAACATCACAATTCTAATACATTAAATTATAATCACAAACTAAATGCTTCAAGCAATTTCAACAAGATCCTATCTAAAGAACTACAGCAGAAATAATCATATCAACAACATCGACAAGAAACAACATCCAAACATGTATACGGCTTTGCTTTAGCTTCCAGATCCTGCAAGGAAGGAACTGGTTCCGTCATGTAAGCATCACCGTGAGAACAACAGAAAGTATACAAATTTCTGCAGACTCCTTTACTAAAAGGGTGAACTCTTTCAGGGATTCCCCTGCAAAAGATGTGATAGCAATTGCTCCTCGGTTACTAGTTCAAGGTTTAGTATAATAACTAAGAAGCATATATAAAGATTAACTCGAACCTCAGATAAAATAAACGCCGCCTTCTTACAAGTTCATACGTAGTTTGATTCGTTAGTACAAGGTAGCTGAAAAGGACAAAGGTAAGACGACTTGCCCCATAACAGTGTAAAGATTCAAGATGCTAAGATCATTATTAGTAAAAATACAAGCGTCATATTTCATGAAGATAAATGACGAGAACATTAAAAAACAGGAGGCAATTTAAGGCTGATGATGCCTCTAAGATCATTATCAGTAAAAATACAAGCGTCATATTTCATGAAGATAAATGACGAGAACATTAAAAAACAGGAGGCAATTTAAGGCTGATGATGCCTCTAACACCCATAGTAAATTATGTGATTTTTTACAGCTTCAGAGACACAGGTGGGTTCATTTCTTTCATCAAACTACTTAATCCCATACAGATTTTAAACTAGGGCTGTCAATAGGTAAGGGTAAACCCGTTTACCCTTTACCCATACCCTGTAGGGGAAGGGTAAGGGTAAAGGATTTTCTTACCATTTACCCGCCTACCCGCTACCCTCTAACCCGCTACCTTAGTGGGTAAGGGTAAGGATAAGTCATTACCCATACTCTCTAACCCGCTGCCCACCAATATTTATGTATAATATATTGAATGTATGGTCATATGTTGTTTGAATCTATGTAATATTTAATTTTATTGGGTCATCATTTTAAATAATACATGATATTCTTTTCTACTTCTTATATAGTTAACTTGGTTGTGTATGCAACACAGTTTTGGAGGTGCAAGACACATGTATATATGTAGTCTATGTTCCATTAAATTATTTGTGGTGTAAGGCAAACATGTATATAATAACAAGATTTAATCTTTAATGTATCATTTAATACATATGTGAGGTAGTGTTATCTATTTTATTTGTGCTTTATTTTTTTGGATGATACAATATTTTAGAGGGTATAAGATATGCATGTTTCTAAGAATAACTCTCTATGACATATTGTCCTTTAATATCATTTTAACGTAGAAGTTTTAATCTACTAGGAATAATTTATTTTTCACACACCAATGTTAGGGTACTACCATTTGTACATGCATTCAATACAACAATTGTAGAATATTACTTAGAAACATTTTGGATATTTAAAATTCATTATGGAACATCTTGATATTTCACTCAAATAAATGAATGTACTAGTTAGACCATTATTGTTGATATTACCACAAATTTGAAGATGACATAAATTCCCCACTTAACCCTTACCCTCCTCATTTACCCTGTGGGTAAGAGGGTAAAGGTAAGGGGAGGGTAAGGATATTGGTGGAGTGGGGAATTACCCATACCCTTACCCGCCAGACTTGGTGGGTAAGGGTAAGGTAAGGGTAAGACCTTACCCTCCCCATACCCTCCCCATTGACAGTCCTATTTTAAACTTTGCTTTCTGCCTACAGATTGTTGATCGTTACAAACTAATATCAACTTATTTCTGACGTGAACGTGATAGCTACGGTTTCTTTCTGCTGCCTATGTGCAAACTGGTAACTTTGTGCGTGAGGGGGTGCTCCTTTGTCTATGTACCCAGAATGCTTTATGTATGGACACTTGGCACATAGGTGTCTGGTTTGCCATAGGTTATGACATGTAGAACTGGACTGCATCATGTGTGCTAGGTCGGCCATGGAACAGTCTCAACAACCACCTTAGTCGACGAATCCGGCTCCCCTACAGTCATTCTTTTCTTTTAAGAGTAATTATTGGAGTATATCCTCTTCGGCATCCTTCATTAGTCACCCCACCTTAGTGATGGGACATCTCATGACCTTCCATTCAAGTAAGGTCGCTGGCAGTCACCACTTGACAACGCAACACAGCCGTCTGCCATTGGTGGGGCTACATTGGCAAGTCCATGTACCCAGAATGTTGTGTACGGACACTTGGCACACAGGTGTCCTTTCTAAGTGTATGCCATGTAGAATTGGATTGCATCATGTGAGCTAGGACGGTCATGTAACAGCCTCAACCACCACCTTCATCCACAACCCAAGTCCCTAGGGCCAGTTTGCTCTTTTCGGAGCAGTCGTTGGAGTGCATCATGTTATGCAACCTCTAGTTATCCTAAGTGATGGACATCTCATGGTCTTCCTTTAATATTAGGTTGCTGGAGATCATCACTTGACAACGCAAAGACTGCAGCGATGGTTGGGTTGGAGGGGATCTGTTTCTTTGTTGGGGGAAGCAGAAACAGTGTATTAAAAAACAGCCCAGGCGGCCGCTTAATCGGCCAAGACCCCCATCCGTGTAATTTTGCCCTTAAGCGCCTGCTTACTCGGTTTGAAGAAAAGTGCCCGCTTTTTTCCCGCTTCACTCGCTTTTTCCCGCTTTTTTCTACTTTTTGACAAAAATGTTGTTGTAAGCATGTAATGTTAATTAAATATATAATCTAAGTAGTATTGAGTATAATATATGAAACTTGTATACATTAAATGTTCTATGATATACCTAGTCCTACTTTAGAATGCAAACTTTGTATGTAAGTTGTATATAATAGGATACTGCTGTAATATATCCAAGTAAATATCGTATTACTCTATTATACTTCTAATGGTTTTATTGATTTTACTGATTTTCTTGCAGATTTCATTCATTACTAATTGATACTACTGGTTAGTATTACTGATTTCCTTAGAAATATATATTTTTATATACACATACATGTAATTTTGTATATAAATATATAATATTTTAAGCATCCGCTTTTTCAAAAATCGTCCGCTTAATCGCCCGCCTGCCGCTTAATCGGCTACAAGGTCCCGTCCGCACGCCTCCTGCTTCACGCTTTTTAAAACATTGGTCAAGGAAGAAAATGCCCAATTTTGACACCGTTTCGGTGGCCACAGAAATAGAAATTTTGACAAAATTCGACAAAATTTTGAAAGATGCATTCCTGGTGTTTTGACGACCAAATGATCAAATCATTTATTAAAATTTTACCAGAACGATCTACTAGTGTAGATCTACTAAAATATTGGTCAAGGAAGAAAATGCCCAATTTTGACACCGTTTCGGTGGCCACAGAAATAGAAATTTTGACAAAATTCGACAAAATTTTGAAAGATGCATTCCTGGTGTTTTGACGACCAAATGATCAAATCATTTATTGAAATTTTACCAGAACGATCTACTAGTGTAGATCTACTAAAATATGCGATAATATTTTATATTCGATATGTGGGGGTGGAGCTCCTCATGTGGGAATAAAGGAAGCTGAACACTCTTGATGCGTTTGAGATCAAATTAAATGGTGAAATGAATGAATTAAGTCGTTATAGTTTGCAAGAACAATATATAGACTTAAAGACACAAATTTGATCTAGGATGGTACGACCTCTAGGTAGGATGACAGAAGTGGTATGTGAGTGAGTATTAAGGAAGCATGAGACAACAATAGTTTATGCATCTAGTTGAACCATGATGGTTGTCATCCTCCTTGTTGATTATACCTATCAACGTATTGGCACCAGGTAATTTTGTTTATACAAGCATAGATGTGTCTCAACTCTCAATGTTGATCTATATATGCCTACTAGTGATAAAATGCATGCTCATGGATTATATCGAGCTTTGTTCTTGGTCGCGTGCTTTTGTAGCTAGAGCCTATAAGAGGCAACCATGTAGTTAGAAATGTGATTGATAATGGCATGCATACAACATATCTCGATAATCATGCTAATTTTGCACACTATCATTAGAAATCATGTGACCTCATAAATGAAAACTAGTGGGTCATTATAGCCATAGATACAACTCCCACACATGGATTTAAATGTCGTCGACATTAGGCGAAATGTCGCCGAAATTGTCGATGTCGACAGTGGGTGACGTCGAATGCATGTAAACTTCTTTTTTCTACAATGTCGTCGACACTTCGGGCCGGTTCGATGACATGGGCCCAAATGCCGCCGAAACAGGCCCAGCCCAGTGTAAAAAAAATCCAATAAGTCGCCGAACCGGCGACACAGCGACATATTGCATCGACACATTCCGCGATTTTGACGACTGTGGCTGAAGAAGAAAAAAGGAGCTGGAGCTTGGAGCAAGGTAATTTTGATTTTTTTTTTGCTTAATCTTAGTTAATAATAGTAGATCTACCCTTTCTCTACTAGATCTACCCCTTCTCTACTAGATCTACCACAAATTTATCCTAAATTCGTATCTTCTTCTAGTTTTCTTCCAAAATCGTATTTTTTGAAATCTACTCACTATTGTTAGTAGTTAACAACTAAAATTGGTAAATCTACTCCCTCTCTACTAGATCTAAACATATATTTACTAAATTTTTGTAGATCTACCACATTTTTCTCTCCTACCCCTCCTAAACTCTTTTTTTTTAATATTCTCATTTTTTTGAGATTTTACATATAATATAACTTAAATTTATATAATTACACTCTTATATTATATAGTTATACACTACTAAAAGGAAAAACATACTTAAAGTTGATTATAATCTACTGTTTATTACAGATTTTTGTATTAAATATTCATTAATAAGCTGAAATTTTATGAATAAATATTAAAAACTTATAAACAATTCTAATATGTATTAGAAAAATTAGTATAATAATTGCAGCATATATTAGCTTAATTTGAGGTCTGATTTGTTTAGTAAATGTGAAATCTTTTGAACATAAATTCTAATCTTGATATCACATACACGTACTATGTTCATAACTTCATATTAAGTATATGGGTCATTAAATTAACAACTGATACACTTATATAGGTCTGAAATTAAAGATAAGTATATTTTCTGTTGCATTTGAAGAACGTTTACTATTTACATGTGTTTTGTAAAGTATTAAATATTAACCCTTGTATATGTCTTTTAATTTTAGGCTACGAAAGTGTGATTCAAGATGTCTACTTCATTACCTGGTTCTGAATCTGAGGGTGGTAGGATGAGCCATGATGGGAGTGAGAGGGAGGAACGTGGTGGTGGTAGATCTAATATTGGAGGCAAAACTGATCCAGGATGGGGGCATTGCCTAATGGTTGATGGCAGTAAGCAGAAGACAAAATGCAACTATTGCAACAAGGTGATTGGTAGTGGAGGTATTTCTAGGTTTAAAAAGCATCTGACAGGAGGGGACAAGAATGTGAAAGTCTGTGGGAGATGTCCCGATGAAGTGAAGAAATACTTTAAAGGTTTGGCAAATCAAAAGGATATGAAGAGAGCTGATGAAACAATTAGAGATAACAGATTCAAAGAAGTATTGTTTGGTCCTAGTGTCATCCGTGTAGATGATAGTCACAATGATGATGATGACGACATTGTGTACCCTAGTGATATTGACACACCGACCAAAAGAAAAGCATGGAGGGCAATCATGAAAGAATTTGTGATGGAAAGGCATAAGAGAGATGACATTAGACAATTCATGGAAACTCGCAAAGGGTTTGGTCCTTCTACTTATGAAGCAGGGGGTGGATCTGGTGTACCTCAAGCCACAAGAAGTCAAATCTTGAGCCCTACAATGGAGAATTTCAGATCCCATAGCATGAAATTCACGTCTTCTGAGCCTACTTTCCGCAGGAAGGATGTAAAACAGAAAACAATAACTGGCATTTGAAAAAATGCCAAAGAAATTGTAGGTCAAGCTATTGGAAAATTTATTTTTGCACATGGTATTGCTCCTAATGTGGCGTCTGGCCCATATATGCAACACATGATTGATGTATGTGCACAACATGGAAAGGGAACTGAGGCCCCAACTCCACATGAGTTGATGAACAAGTACTTACCTGTTGAGAAGAAGGAAATAGACGAGTGGATAGATGAGCAGAGAAAAAAGACTTGGCCTATCTTCGGTGTTACTCTGATGTGTGATGGTTGGACAAGTGGCACAAAGCGGCAAATTATAAATTTTCTAGCATTTAATGAGGGAGTGACCTACTTTCTAAAGTCTGTTGATGCATCTGCACATATCAAGGACCACAAATATCTTGCCAAGTTAATGGAGAGTGTAATTGCAGATATAGGAAAAGAGCTTGTGGTTCAGATTGTGACGGACAATGGTGGCAATTTCAAGAAAGCTGGTAAACTTCTTGAAGATTCTAAAAAATATTCTCTTTATTGGACTCCTTGTGCAGCACATTCTGTTGATCTGATTCTTAAAGACTTTGGGAAAACTACTTTATTCAATGAAGTAATGGTTAGTGCGAGGAGGGTCGCCAACTTCATATATAACCGCTCTTTTCTTCTAGCAATGATGAGAAGCAAAGAGTACTGTGATGGAGATTTGGTACGTCCTGGAATTACTCGCTTTGCTAGTAATTTCATTGCAATGCAAAGTATAAAGGATAAGAAATAAGGACTTCTTAGGATGTTTATATCTGAACAATGGGCTCGTCATCCAGATAGTAAACTGAGCAGGCAACAACCGTAAGGAAAATTCTTAATGATGACAATTTTTGGAGAAGGCTATCAAGGTGTTTGAAGATAATGAGCCCACTTGTGCATGTTCTCCGAATGGTGGATGGCGAAAAAAAAGCCACCTTGCCTTATGTCTACGAGGCTATGCGCATGATGAGAGAACGTGTAGAGGAGGCAGCGGGACCAAAATCATGTAAACAATTCCTCGAATCAATTGATAAGAGATGGAAGAAAATGCTTAGTCATCCCCTTCACAAAGCTGGTAAAGATTTTGAATTAACTTTCAAGTTACAAATTACATTATAAATTTGACTATTTTGTCTTATCACTCACTTGAATTATTTTCCGTACCCAGCTTATTACCTCAATCCTAGGTTCCAATACGGTCTTGATCTAGGGCTGAAAGCAGACCTACAAATGGTGGTACATACAGTGATTAACAAGTACAGCGGCAATGAAAGCAACAAGGCATTGCTAGTTGTGGCGCAAGTAAGTTATAACTTAATAACTTACTATGAAGTATTAATAAGAATAACTTGATCATATAGAATATCTTGACCTATAAATTTATGTGTATATATACTTGAACAGATGAAGAGATTTAGTGAAGCACAAGGCGTCTTTGGGATGAAAGGTATTGTATATGCAAGGGATAAGATGGCACCTGGTATTCGAAGTTACATACTTAGTACTTATATTCTTATTACAGACCTATGAATTATCATATATGGTTATTAACTTTATATATTCTTTCATATGCAGCTGAATGGTGGGTCGAATATGGAATTGACTGTGAAGAGTTAAGAAGTATAGCTATTAAAGTGTTGTCCCAAACGGCTGCTGCAGGGGGGGTGCGAGAGAAATTGGAGCACCTTTAACTTAATTCATACAAAAAGAAGGAACAAGCTAGGGGCAAAACGATTGCACACTTTGGTATATGTGCATTACAACATAAGGTTGAAAGAAAAATATATTCATGAAAGATTCAGCAAGCCAACTAACGACTTCATGACTGAAGATCCATTGGATTGGGCTTACATTTATCATGACAGAGACGATGATGATGATCCCATGCAGGCTTGGTTGAATGAGGAAACTTATACTCCTGTTTTAGATGTAGGTAGATCAGGTGGTGACCCTGATCCTACAATTGCAAGTCAGATGGGTATTAATGTAGAACAATATAATCAAGAAGAGGGAATTCAATCAAACTCTGCAATCAACCGACTTGAGAAAGATCTGGATGATCCTGGTGATTTCATTGGCCCTCTACATGTAGATGAAAGTGAAGCATCCTCAGGGTCAACCATACCATCTGGTGGAGGATACATTGATAAGTCTACATCTGGTGATTCTTCTACTACTGCTCCATCAGATGGATCACACATCAGAGGACGAACTCCACCACCTCCAAGTCCTCCTCCTGTTGATTTATCAAGGTTTAAAAGGACTAGAAAAGAAGCAAATCTTCCTCCTAGGCCTGCATCTACAAAACAATACCAAAGAAAAGGAAAGGATGACTCTAGCCAGCCACAACCACAGCCTGAGCAATAACAACAATTGTCGTGCTTGCCCCCACCACAGACTTACGTTCCTTATGGCTATGATCAAAGTTATGGTTATGATTCTTATGATCCTTATGGACAATATGGTTATGGACAACAAGGACAAGTTCAAGTACCAAAACAACCACCCGTTGATAACTTAACTGAATCTATGGGATCTTGGCATATTAGTGGTCCTAGTACTGGCAATGTAGAAGGATCTAGTATCATGGATGATTTATTCGGAATGGGCAGTGGTGGATATAGCGTTGCACCTACTCATTATCAAATTCCAGAGCAGAACACTGATATTGGTAGTGTCTTTGGTCATTGTGGGAGTGGTCATTATACTTCTAGTGGATCCCATGGGACCAGTATTCAAAGCACAACACATTATCCATTTAATAGCTCTATGGTGAATCCAACTAATGATAATGAAAGATCTCAAGGGCAGACCTATGATCCTTTTATTCTCTCTAGTCATGAGCCCTCCCGCACACATTCTGAACACAAAAGATCATCTACACCTTTGTCACATGATTCTCAGTCTCTTCCTAGATCAAAATCATATACAGTTGTTGATCTTTCTTCTTATCGATTTGGATGTCTTGCGGACCTTTCTGATTCTGATTTTGCGACATTTGTAGCTGACTATGAGCTAAACCACAGAGAAAATATAACATGGATGCAATATGCTTTAAGAGTGGATAACCAGATAGCTGGCTCTAGGCATATTGGTCAATATGAAGAGCATGCAAGACATTCGGCATGGTATTAGTCTTAGTTGGCACTCATCAGACTCGACTCAAGTGGGTACTTCAGTTTGTATTATTGGTATTTTTGTTAAATTGCTTAGTTGCTTTCTACTTGTGTTATGATAGTACTTGTAAGTTGTAATTCGTAATCTTTTAAGTTGTCCATTTGTCATAAACCTATATATCTTGAAGAAATCCCTAGTTGTGCAACTTGCACTTGCATCACAGACTGGTATGTAACCGTGTGTTTTTCTACGTTTGCAAATCTACATGGATGGTTATACTTATATCTTATATGCTTATAGACTTATAGAGTTATAGTTATATGTAAACATAGTGTTTTTAAGCTAGATTTGATGAAATCTATCAATTTTCATCACAAATTCAGTATTTTTTTGCTTAATTTTTGTCGAAGTTGCGTCGAAGTTTGGTTGTAAAAATCCTCGACATTTCACAAACTTCCATATCCACACCTGTCGAAGTGGGCTCGAAGTCGAAGTCTTGTTCCATGCTCCCACACCCATTTTTAAATATTTCCTTCGTAGATCTTTATAGAAGTGGGAGAAATAGGATAGAGGTAGAATAAGGCTAGGAAGAGAAGAAACATAACTTAGATTGCCCTAAAAAGCCCAAGGAGTCATATAGTAAAATTTGCACATTGTACCCCGTCTCAAGAAATGATACCTATGTTTCTCGATATTTCTTTGAAATGCGGATGAAATCGGCCTTTTTCCTAGAAATGTGCCTAATTTCGTCAAAAATCAAGAAAAGTCATCGAACTTTAAATTTTTTCTGGTGAATTCCCTACACGTATAGACAAGTAATGCTATTTCTGTGTCTGATGGTTGTCGGTATTGAAATTTCACCAACTTCAATGAAATTTTGAGCATGGGTTTCTGTAAAACCATCAATTGCCAACAATGGTGCACTAGATACCACTCAAGATGTGGAAACTTGAGATAAACCTACCATTAAGGTTTCCCGCTATAACATAGAGAGAGTTGATGGTGCAGTAATGAAGTTGTAAGTGTTACCTTCAAGAACCTCAATGCAAGAATCAAAGCTACTCAAACATATAGATCCTCTCTTATCATTATCAAGGTCTGTCTCCCGAGGCTTATAGGATGACCTTTCATACCCCTTCATTTGGTGGATGGGCGGAAGGAAATTACCAAGAGTGTTGAGGATGACGGGTAAAAGGTGCTCCTATCAGTGAAGTTATGTGTTGGGTCCTGTACGATACCTTTAGGTTTCTAATTCTGCCTGAAGATTTGAGTTTGCCCCCGGTCTAACTTCAACGGGAGTTGGGCTCAAAATTATATCACAGGTTAAGAGGTTGATGGATTAGGCACAAACTTCATGTTTAGCACTCAAAATATATTAAAGCAGGGTGGCCTATGTTTTTTGGCTGAGGTGAGGGGTTCAATGGATCCTCTTCTACTGGTAATGGAAGACCCCTCCTTGATCTAAATCAGCTAGCGGCGACAGGCACACGGTTTTCAAGAAGAGTTGTTGGTAGCATAGTCACAAATTTAGGATTCATAATTCATTGGCTTCAGTTGAAAAGTCTTCCATTATGAAATTATGCAGGAAACTCTAGAAATCTGGTAAAGATTCAGTAAGAGTTTCGTCAATTATTCAGGAAGAAATTATTGGACAGCATAGCACTACGCATGTACACGCTCATGCAGACACATGCATTTATATAGAGAAAAGGGGACTGTATGGACATATATGTAAGAAAAATGGGACTCTATACCTAAGTAAGAAAGTTTCTATGTCTAAGTTTTGTTTTATACCATCTTAAATATAATTTGCTTTATGGATGTGTTTAATCAAACTTGTTCTTCAAATGCATAAGGTCAAATCTTACTTATCAAGGCGTTAGGCGACGCACCTCAAACTAAGTGTCAGCCTATTAAGTGTACTAAGTGGGTGTCTAAGGTCTTTTAGGGCCAAATTAGCCAGTTAAAGGCTAACTTAGCATGAATCAGTTTGGATTTGGTCAAGTTAGATCACATGGGGTCATTTTATTATTGAAGTAGGTCTGATTTAGGTCAAATTAGGTCAAATGTTGGCAGATTAGGTCTGATTTGGGGAATATGTCTGGGTTGGGGAAATTAGGTATGATCTGGTCAAATTGGGTCTCACTTAAGTGAATATAGAGTAAAGTAGGGGAAGTAGGGTCTGATTAGGTTATGTTATGCAAAATTAGGTCTAATTTAGGATAATCATGACACATTTGGGGAAATTAGGTCTGATTTGGGAAAAACAGGTCTGATTTGAGGGAAATACTTTGGTTTGGGAAAATTAGGTAGATTTGGGCAAACTTGGGTCTCATTTAGGTCAATATAGGATAAATTAGGGGAAGTTAGGTCTCTTCAGGTCGTGTTATGCAAAATTAGGTTTTATTTAGGCCAAATCAGGTCAAATTTGAGCAAATGAGGTCTGATTTGGCAAAAACATGTCTAGTTTGATGAAATATATCTGCTTTGGGAAAATTTGGTCTTATTTTGCCAAATTAGGTCTCATTCAGGTAAATATACAGCAAAATTCAGGTCTAAGAAGTTTATATTATGCACAATTAGGTTAGATTTTGGTCAGTTTACGTCCAATTTAGATCAAGATAGGTCTAATTAGGGCCAATCAGGTCTAGTTTAGGTCATGTTAGGTGTGATTTAGGTCAAATATTATTATTGTTACAACTTAGATATAACCATTAGAAATATAGATAGTCATGTATCTATTTATAACCATTAGAAATATAGATAGTCATGTATCTATTTGAATATTGCTATATATATCTGTGTGTGTGCGTGCGTGTGTGTATCAAGTCACTGTATATATGTAAAATAAAAAAGCAAAAACACCTAGAAACACCTAGGCTCCATAAGCTCCCCTTGGGAAAACGGGGTCACCTAACAGCCTAGACAACTATGGGTTGAAATGTAAAGGAAAACTTCTAATTATTGTCAACTACATTCTTTACATAGAATTCCTAACCCTTAAGTATAAGCTCCCTTGCCACATGATGATAACTTTGGCATTTTTATATTGTACAATGTCAAACATTGAATGTAATTGTTGATGTTGAGAGTTACCATCGATTTATATGTCCATAAAACTTTAAGATGGAGGTGCATAGCCTATATTTCAATGAATTTCTGAAACACGCCTTATCTATATCTTAAACTTCTTATCCATATGGTTGGATCCATAGTCACAAAATTCGTTATTGCGGCTGAGCTAAAAACGTCAAAATTTGTAAAGTATGCGGGAAATTCGGGTAAAAAACACTCAATATATCGTACAAGTACATCCAACAATTTGGGAAAAAGTCTGGAAAAAGTCGAAGGATATACATACTACAAATATACATTTATATATATGCATTTACATATATATTGTATACACATATAAATGTGCACATATGCATTGCACATGTATATATACATAGAATACAAACATACACATACATATATGTATATACATATATATATCCACACATGTAGATACACTTGAACAAAGCCAGAGTCTTAAACATTATGAAATGGAAAAAAGGTAAACGCAAATGATTCCGTGCGAATAATATGGGAAAGAAATGAAATACTCAATTGGTAGTTATTCGTTCGTCGCATACGGCTGGGGGGAAATTCGCATTTATAACGCAACTTTTTCAAAAAAAAGTCAACGATCATTTTGACTATGGTTGGGTCAGTTGTCATCATAATCAACAAAGCCTCAATCTCAACCATGGCTACATGGATCCTTTTTTGTTCAACTTTGTTTTGGGTCATCCTCATTAAGATGTAAAGGTTCTAGATCTCTCCTTATCAGCTCTTTCCATGCTAATTTATTTTTTCTTTTGTCCCCTTTGAACTATACGTGATGCAATCACTTTAAATTGGAGCATTACTCGGTCAACATTGCACATGTCCATACCATTTGAGGTGACCCTCGCATAGTTTATCCTCAACTGCTGCCACTCACTTTATTTCTTATCTAGAAGTTTGCAAGGGATCTTTTCTTGCCTTCCAAGATCCATCTTGACATTCTCATTTATGTCATATCTATTTTGTCGACAACTATCTTCAATGCTCAACATTCACTCCCCTACAAAATGGATGGCCATTTAGCTTTTCTACTTCTAAATCGGAGAGGAATGTCTAGTCGTGTATGTTCTATTTACACTCCTCTGTTTCATCCATCATGTCATGATCCTATGAGTTACATCGTTTTGAACATCACCATCTATATGAACAATAGAACCAAATAATGACACCTACACATTTTGATAAATCGACTCCATCTACATGCAATCTAATGTATTATTCAAGCTATCACCAACATCATTTTAGTTTATATCGTGCAAATTTTCCCACAAATCGAAGGTAACAATGTTTATATAGAAAATCAAAGCAAAATATTGCAAAAAAATCCAAAAAATTGTGTAAATATTATAAAATATAAGAATAGTTCAACAAATCCACAAAAACACTGAAATGTGGTGAGATTCAAGAGTATGCTTTTTCTGGGTAAATTTTGTGATTTAATCCCAAGTTTTCAAATACACAAAAAACAATGTTGCTTCTACACTCGGTATGTATTAGAGTGTCTTTGAAAAAACCCTAGCCCAAGGATTCTCTTTGGCATATTGTTATCAGTGTAAGTCTCTAGGCGATGATTAGGTCCCATAGACAACCAACAATGAGGCAACCTCCCCACCCCTAACCCATGCTTGCAGGTTGCTTTTTGTTAACAAAATTCCCTTATATCACTAGGATATCAATTCTTGAACTTTTGACTCCAACTTGGGATATAGATGAAAATCCCCTTCCCTCTTTTTGGCTAAAAGCAATATGGCACTAGGGGGGGAGTTGTGGGGAGGTTGAGGATAAGATGTTTGGCATTCTTTATCCATGACCTTGAAGGGATTATTCAAGGTGGTAACTTTGAGCAGGGGCGGATCCAAGGGGGGCGGGCAGGGGCCACGGCCCCCCCAAAAAAAAATTAAAAATGTAGTATATATATATATATATGTACATATGCATATGTGTGTGATGTTATATTGATAATATATATTATTTATACCAAATACTAATCACAAAAATGGACTTGGTGGAGTGGTTTGTGGCTGCAATCATATCCAAGAGGTCTCAAGTTCGAATCCTTGTGTATGCATTACTTATTTTTCACAACACAAGCAGAATACAGTTGCTATATATATTGTCTTTGACACAATAAAACACAAAACTTGACTTGGTGTAGTGGTTAACATACTTGTTGTTGTACTTAAGGTCATGAGTTCCAATCCTATATTGGACATTTAAATTTTTTGCCCCCCCCCAGCCACCAACACCTGGTACCGCCACTGGCTTTGAGGGTTGAACGACAAGCTTGAGAAAGGAGGAAAAGAGGTCAATCAAAAGGAAATCTAGATGATCTTATATGTTTTTAGGAGGGTGGAATTAAAAGATAGAGTAAACCTTGTTATGTTGATTGGTAGGTATCTCATTCCCTTTAACTCATACAAGAGAGGTGGAGAAGGGGTTTCCATTAGTGCTTTAAAAAGTGGTATGTGTTGTGCGTGCGGAGAGGTCACGTTATAGAGTATATGGGGTACGCGGGAGTATGTGCAGAAGTATATGCGGTTTTGCATTTTTTAATAATCTCATTATTACATATAAATCAATCACGCAATTGCATATTTAATTTGTACAGCTAGATATTTGGACCCTAATATTTGAGAACTACATATTTGGACCCTAAATATTTGAGTGTGTCAAATATAAATTTTCAATGAAAAGTAAAGCACCATTTAGAATGCATTGTAGAATCATTTAAGCATAAACTCCAATGAAGCACACACGCAATGGTTTAACACAAGTACATGACGATGAAGACTAACCAAATCATATAAAAGGATGCCCACATGTCCTAAAGGTCCAAAGCAACAAACATTAAATAAGCATGCGACTCATGTATAAAACATACAACAAAATAGTACTTCAAGAGAATGTTATCAATGAAAATATAATCTAGTTTGGGCCGAGATAACAAATGTCCATCTAAAAATCGTCGACTAATCATCCTTATAAACGGCTAAGTATACGCGGGCCGCTTGTGCGGCCCGTGCGGCCTTTTTTGAATAACATTGTCCACTAAACATAGGGAGACAAACGACCTCCTCCAAGTTGTGTTAAGGTCTAGGGGGTGGGGGGTCAATTTCTTATGTCACTTAAGAAGTCAAAGGAACTTGTGCCATTTTAAACCCCTCTATGAAGGGTTTATGGAAGCGAGTAAACCTGCTGGTGTTTCCTTTAAATCGAAGGAATGAGAAACATGTATCGTCCTTGGCAATATCAGAAGCCAGTATTTCACCAAAGAATACAATTTACAAGAGCAAGTAAGGCAGGGCATAAGCTTCCAAAATGCACAAGGAATATACACACTTAGACATAGATAGTTATGTACATGTGTACACATATATATAGAGAGAGAGAGAATTAGGTTAGCAGACACTCAAGTAGTGGTAACATTCTACACCTAAGTTGTAGTTAAGTAACAAGGTCAACTTTTTTAAAATTCCAACCTGTGGGTCTTCTTAAGAATCACATAAATACTTAGGTACCGAATTCAAACTCATCTAGATACTTGTAAACCATTATGTAAAAGACCACAAAGCGATGTCTTAAAGAATTCGTCATTTTTGCAGTCTTAAGATGCATGCGCTATAAGTATTCAAATGAGGTCAACTTGGTATATAGGTTTTCACATGATATTTAAGAAGACGAGTTCCTATTTCTAGAAACACAGTTGTATTGTGCAAATTGACTTGGTAGTCGAGTGTACACACATTTTATATTATATATATATATATATATATATATATATATATATATATATATGGGATCATCTTTAATACCCACACGGGTAGCTACCCGCCCCCCATTTTGGTTACTTTTTTTCAAGTTTCTTACTTTTGACATGTAGAGGGTTACTTTACCTTGCAAACTGTTAAATTTCATGCATAGATAGTTACGTTTGCATCAGCAGATTTCAAAACATGATTACATATATATCTGCTGTGTATTTTGTATTGATGTACTTTTTTAGTCGTATAGTTACTTTCTTATCAACATAGTTACTTTTTTATATCATTATTACTTTTCTGGCCAGAACAGTTAGGGCTGAGCATCGGTCCAGAACTGGACCGGACCGGACCGCAAACCGAATTTGAACAAATATATGGACCGCAGACCGGACCGTTTCGAAGTAGGACCGGACCGGGACCGGACCATTTTGTGCTAGGACCGGACCGAACCGGACCGTTTGGACCGTAATCAGCCTTTTTTACATGTTTTACAACTTATTTAATTGTACAAAGTTGATAATCTTAGTCATTTCTAACAATCATATAACTTTAGTATCAAATATTTATACTATTAGTGATTATATATGTACTTTATTTGTAATTGTTATAGAATACACCTTCAAATATACATGAATTTTATATAAAAGTCAATCTGCGGTCCGGACCGAACCGGACCGGTTTTGGACCGGACCGGACCAAAGACCGAACTCATCGAAATTCCCGAACCGCGGACCAGACCGAACACAAAATGGACCGGACCGGACCGAATTGAGCAGTCTGGTCCGGTTTTGCGGTCTGGACCATTATTTGCTCACCCCTAAGAACAGTTACTTTTTTGGCTGCCAGGTAGTGAACTCCAGGCTACCCGCACGGGTATTGAATGAACGGCCTATATATATATATATATATATATATATATATATATATATATATATAGAGAGAGAGAGAGAGAGAGTCAGGCTAGAATACACTCGAGTGTACGGATCGTACGAATACACTCAAGTGTGTTTGCATATCAAGACTATTTTTTGCAAAATATAAACCATTGATCTTCACTGTCATACTATAACTAGGCTACATACAAATTTTGAGCCAATTTGGATGAGTGTAAGTCACTCATCCAAGGGCAACAAAATCGACGCGCGAAACTAATTTGAAATTTATAATTTTTGCGGTCTTCATAGCATGAGATACACATATCCAAATGTGCTCAAATTTTGCGTATGAGTTGTTCACAAGATGTTTAAGAAGATCAACGGATTAGATTTTCAAAAAAAATATTGCATCATGGAAAACTACTTGAGTGTATTGCGCTCCGGATACACTCGAATGTATTCTAGCCTGGCTCTATATATATATATATATATATATATATATATATATAGAGAGAGAGAGAGAGAGAGAGAGAGAGAGTCAAGCTAGAATACACTCGAGTGTACAGATTACGTTGTACACCCCAATGGTGTTTGCCTATCTAGACCATGTTTTTCTAAAATCTAATCCATTGATCTTAATGGTTACAATAATAATAGGCCACATACAAAATCTGAGCTCATTTGGATGAGTGTAAGTCACTCATCCAAGGGCAACAAAATCGACGCACAAAACTAATTTGAAATGCCTAATTATTGAATCTTTTAGATGCACGACCTATAAGTGTCTAAATGAGCAAAAATTTATTATATACTATGTTTTTAGATATTTAAGATCAACGGTTTAGATTT